>PVKS010018683.1:0-39682 GCA_004027875.1 Aplodontia rufa | reverse complement strand
ATTCCTTAATTCCTCTCTCAACTCTTTGATTGCATTACTAATCATAATGCTGACGCAATGCCTTTGATTTTCATCCAGGGCTCCAGCCATGGGCTCCTTTCGTGGCGAACTTTGGGGTTGAGGAAGTGAAATATTTCCCCTTTTCCTCATTTTCTGGGTTCAAGAGTGTGATTTGTACTTTGAGAAAATTGCTCTTGGTTGGAGTAATTGGAGCTTCTTCTGGCTTAGCTTCGTTGTAATGGGTTACTTCAAGAGAGAACTCTCAGTGAATTATGAGGGGCAGCCAATGCCCGTTTTGCCGTGTGTCTAATTCTTCAGATATCTGTGTCTCTCTTGGAAAATTGCTGATGCAGTGGATTTTTCCCAGTCAGAGTCAGAGCCCCGGCGAATGCTGTCACGCTTCAAGACGCCATCTTCTCTCCCCAGATTAAAACTTTTGAGGACCATAAATATTAAAAGAATTATGGTTCCCCTTTTCCTGTCTCAACATAAATTTTATTTTACATTCTTCCCTGTCAATTAAGTAAAAAAAATATATGTTCTTGAGAGAGAAAAGCCACAACTGCAGCCTCAAATCTCCCCTAATCTGCTCCCTTTATTCCTGACTTCTCTGTTGTTTCAAAGTCAAATCTTAATATTCTTTCAGCACATTGCTTCCCATGAGTGGTTTTCATACTGGTTTACTTATTATTCTATCTCTTCATTGTTTTGCTTTAAAAAAAAAAAAGAGAGAGGGACCATGAGAAAGAAAGAGAGAATGAATTTTGTCTAGTCTTTCATTGTATACCTGGTGCTGGGGTTTGAATCCACATACTCACACATGCCAGGCAAGTTCCTCAGCCATGGAGCCACCACTCTAGCCCCTTATTATTATATCTGAATGTTAAGCATTTTTGTTATATATATAGATGTATATGTTATGTGTATAACAAGATATAAAATCCCAATTTTAAGCTTTTTGTTATATATATAATTTTTTAAATCATTATTTCTAATTCCGCTGACCAACCAATGACTCCCCCATACTTATCTGTAAATTACTGAGAGCTTGTGATTTTATGGCCATATCTAGCTCCAATCTTCTGTCTCTGTTGAATGCATTCCATTTGTAGCCCTCTTGCCATGAAGCAACAGATATTTTTGTCTCACACTGTGTTAATCCACCTTGGAAACTCACAACAAGAATCCATTCTTAATTTTCTCTAAATAAAAAGAAAACACATTATATTTACATAACAGCAATAAAATCTGGTGTTCTGTTACAGAGCAGAGTGACTAGTAAATAATGCACTGTATATTTCACAAAGCTAGAAGAAAGGAGTTTGTGTGTTTCCCCCACAAAATTGTGATATATGTTTGAGATTGATATGCTTTCCCAGGGTATACATGCAGGGACACATCACTTGGTACCTCCTAAATATCTACCATATTTATATCTCCGTATATCAAAAACTAAAAGATACATTCCACATACAAATGAACAGAAAGAAACATGCGTGGTACTTATTTCCTTATGAAGACAGTGGGATTAGCATCTGAATGTACAAAAATGCCCATAATAGAGTATTAAACACCTTTGTTTCTAAATATGGTTTTGGTTATTTGTGTCTGGTCCCCCAGTTTGTTCCTCAAATTTCCCATTTCTCTCTCTCCTTTCTTGTCTTTTCCTGCCACTTTGTTTAATTTTCTGCTCACTCCTTTTCAAGTAGAAAATCAAATTGGAACCATTTGTAAGTATGAAAATATTCCATTTTTCCAGTTCTTGCCTCTAAACTCTTCTATGGTCTTCTTTTTGCATACTTTTATTTAGACAAGGATTTTAAATTACTCTTTACCAAGCCCTTCATAACCTAAGCCACACACTACTGTTTTGTTTTCTCTTTCTTTCTTTCTTTTTTCCCTCAGAATTGTCAGGATCATATCAGATATGTCAAGTGAGATTTGTTCCCTAAACCTCTGTTTCATTGCCTTCTCACAGATCCAATCTTTTTAAGATCTTTTGGAACTCAGGAACACTTGGTTAATGAGAGGGATGCACACATAGTAATCGAGGGCTAGCTTGGTTTCTGTCCCTTTAGCAGAATGTGGTAGTGACACACCTGTGTGCTATTCCTGGATATAAAATCTCCTTCCTAAGCTTCTTCCCCAGTTTTCAGTTGCCAAAACATGAAATCTCAGCCAGATTATGCGGGCCGTGTTAGCTGCCCAAAATCAAAGTAATAACACAAACTAATTCTTTTCCTAAAGAGAACAGAGTTTTTATTTAATAGTAATAAAATGATGAACAATTGATTTAGGAATTCTGTGGTAATGTCTCCATCCAAATCTATGCAGTAATGTGCTTGTATAAAGAATTACTCTGCCCTGAGCTATGGGGAACTGCCCTAGAATCTTCTTCAATTCCCTGTGCAGTGCCAGGAAAGGCCTTCAATCAGCTCTCACTATGAGGATCTGACAACTTCTTAGTGCATTTGCCAAAAGGAAAAATCTGAACTCTCTTTATGTGACTCAGTTTTTATAATTCTTTGAAGTACATACCAAATTAAGATGTGTTGGTTCTAGTGTTTCAGTGGACAAGAACATAACAAAGGAACAGAAAACAGAAGTAGACAGAGACAGTTCTTAAGAGCAGGCGACATTCCTGATTTACAGAGCCAATTTTCATTACAGAAAAATGACAAGAGCAAAATTCTCGAGGAAGTTTCAAGCAGGAAACCTCTCAAGATAAGCATTTGCCATACTAACTCTTTTATTTTTGCTGTAAAGTTCTAAAATCAATTTCTTTAGATACTTGGGGATTCTTCTGTTACTAACAGCAACAATAAATTCAAGCAGACCAATCCATGTATAGAAAAAAGAAAGAAAGAAATCTTCTCCAAGAAAGGATTAATGCAGAATGCTCACTAGATCATTCAGGCATGCATGCCATCCTCTCACTTTGCAGATGTTCCCTTGCCAATATTTTAGTAGGAAATATAGACTGTAAGAAGTAACCCTTAAATTAGTAGTTACTATACCAATCCTATAATAATACTATCACCTCATTTTGCAAATGAGGAGACAAATTCTAATGGGTAGTTATTTGTTAATCTAAAATGATCCTCCTATGTTGTACCAGAAGCAGGATATGAACTGAAATCTCACTCTACATTCTTGGCTTCTGACAGGTGGATCACAAGTTCAAGGCCAGCCTTATCAACTTAGCGAGGCCCTAAGAAACTTAGCGAGACTCTATCTCAAAATTAAAAATAAGTAAAAAGGGTTGAAAGGGTTAGGAATGAGTTCAATGGTAGAGGACCCTAGGGCACAATCCCTAATACCCCCCCCCCAAAAAAAGAAAAGGAAACAAAAAGCTGAAGAGTAAATTCTTGCCTTTTCCCTCAAAATCACGTTGTCTAGACAAAAAGATCTGGAAATCAAGTAAGGGAAAGTACAGAAAACACACACACCAGAAACAGTCCTCTGTACTGCCCCGCTATCATTTCTAGTTTATGCACAATTTCAGTATATAATTATTCTCTGTGGTCGCTGTTTCTGCTTTCAGTATCTGCCAGCTTCAGTACCCAACCAGCGTAAATCTTTCCTCTACTTCCAAATACATAATTAATTCTTTGCTCATTGTTTTTTCATGTATTTACAGAACAAGTCAATCAGCTCCTACCAAGTATGAAGCCATCTAGTGTTTTATTCAGAGGGAGAAAAAAGAAAGAAAGAAAGAAAGAAAGAAACAAGAGGAATGCTAAGAGACCAGGAAAAGCACCTCTGTGTGTTCTGTAGGTTTTATGGTTTAGATTTGCTTTTTTGCTTAATATAATGGACAGTAAGAGGAAATGGAGGTAGAAACAGGAAGAAATGTTAAAAGGAAGAGAAATGCACAGAATTAAGTTCCTTGGCTAGAATTAAGTGAAAAACAAAATAAAATATAGTAAAATAAAATAAAACCAGAAAGTCACACAAAGGAACTTGGTTTCTGCTTCCTTCTCTCTCTGTCTGTGATCTGCATCCTCAACCAATGGAGAAGCAGGCAGCTCCAGAAATACTGCTCCCCCTCTGCTCACAGAAGTCCTCATGGACTGTGTGAGGCTCCACTCCTTCCTGTCTCCAGGGAGCTCACCTTCTGGCGGGAAGGAGACTGGAGTCAGTTCCCACTGTCTGCCTTCACTTCTGATGATGCATAGAAGGCTGGGGAAGGCTGAGGGTAAGAGAGGATGAAATGATGTAAGATAATAGGATCCAAGAGGAAATCATTCATGAAGAACCCCGAACCTGGAAAGGGAGGAGAAAAGGGAGACATAGAAGTAGTTGGGACATTAGGGTTAGTCGGGCAGTGATGGCCTGGAGATCTATGGAAATGCGATGGAAATCTTACTTCCGTTGCACTTGTCAAGCAGCTGGCTGTATTGTTCTGAGCATGTTTAATGTGTCCTCGGTGGGGGAAGCTGATGTCAGCAGCAGTCTCAGCATTACTACCAAAATATGAGGAAAGCCTGGATCAGGGAAGAAGTTGGGGGCTTATTAATTAACTAGTGGAGGTGAAGAAGAAGGAACAGATCACATTCACTAGTAAGAATGAGTCACCCTCAAGATTTAAGTAGAGAAAGTAGATGAGGAAGTTCTTCAAATGCTGTTAACTCCCACATGAAATGGCAGCATCCTCACAGCAAAAAGAGGTTTGTTTATATGAAGTAATCTGTCAGCAAACGCTCAGACAGACCAGTGAGAAGGCTGCCCAGGAACAAGCAGGGGGAGCACAGTGTCCAGCAGTGTGTCCCATTGAGACAGCTGGAGGCCTGCCCTCGTTTAGGATGCAGCTGCTCTCCTCTTCATCCATTTTCCTGTGTCCTTTCTGGGGAGTCATTTATTGTAGTAACGGTCTTCTGCCTTCTATCTCTTCATTGCTTTTCCTTATGATGCCAACCATTCTTTGAGCATCTGTGACTCTGAGCGAGTTTTGCCTTCCTGGAGACTAAAGGGTTTTAGCCACATCATCTTTTTTAAGACCATTTTGGACTACTGAGAAAGGACCCTACAGCATCATGGAAAGCAGGTGTCACAGTCACAACTGTAAGAAATGGCTCTTTCTATGCTAATGGAGAGTTTCATATTTGTTTTTGAATGAAAGGGTCAAGGATTAAGGCAACTTGATCTCATCCATATACTTTCTTTCTCAAATTGTTAGGAAGACAGTTTCTGAGTCCTGAGTAAATTTTGGCATCAGGGCAGTGAAGAAAAGGACAAGAAAGAAGGAGAGAGCACAAAGGGGGAAACAGAATAGCAATGACTAGGACAGGGAGAGCAAAAGAAAGGAACACAAAGTCAACACGAGTAGAGGGATCTGAATAGATAACATGTCTTTTCTCACAAGAGCAAGAAGAGCAATGTGTCCCTATTTGGCTTCTCAACTTTTATAAATTTCTAAATGATGCTGAAAGGTAAATGTGCCTCTTAGAGTGGGAAGACTCTCTTATGTGATTTCTCTAGCCAAGGTCTTTATTATGAATGCATCTCGTGTAAGATAGGGCAGCCTCCTGGAACTAGCAGGCCCTAGGATCCATGCTCACTGGAGTAAGCGTGTAGGGTTGTACTATTCTAATGAATACCATTAACTTCTGTGTCAGGAGCCTCACAAACACAAGGGTGGGAGGAGATGGAAAGGCCAGAATAATTGAGACTTCCATTGGATTGGTAGGCTTTTAGCCAGGCCACGATGCTTTAAAAGCAAACAACAATCTCCCTGTTTGCAGAGGTAATGGAGCTATTAGTATGCTATTCAGGAATAAGGAAAGACCAGAACTCATTGTATACACAATGGGTTAACCTAGTTAAAATGGAAGAGAGCCCTCTTCCCTCCTGCTCTGGCTCTTACTGCTGTTTTCTCTTGATGGAACTGGGAGCTAATGAAGTCAAACTGCATAAATCTGAGGAGAAGGAGACAGGAGACTGAGAAACGGGTAAAGAAATGGAACTGCAACCAAATAGGAAGAAGAATGGACAAAAGTGAACTTGAGAAAGTGAGAGGAAATACTGAAAGAAAGTACAGGGATCCAATGGGCCACAATGAGGTGAAAGGAGAATAAAAACCTGTAGGATGGAAAGGAAAGGAGGAGGGAAAGCAAAGTGATCTGAGTTGTCTCTGCCAAGAACTGATGATTCACTGTTTATCACCTGAACTGCATAATGGCTATGTGTTCTTTATAACATGGAATGATCTGACAGTCACCTGTTTCTTAATAGGTCTAACTCTTACATATGGGGATACTTCACAGATCTGGGCTTAATGTTTTCCTCTGGAAAGGGTTCTGGCAAAATGGATGTTACCATTCAACATACAATGCTTGAAAAGTATTGGTAGGAAAAATAATGTCCTTTCATGGGGTCTGCATGTAAGGGCTCAGCCAGGTTACTTGGAAGGTTTTTAATAAATCAGAATGTATTTATTTCTTTACTCTTTTCCTATTCTCAAGGGGCTCCTGGGTAAAGGATGAGCTAGAATGTGCAGGACTGCCACCCTCTAATTTCCATCAGGATCACAGACACTATCTTTGCTAGCTGTTATAGAGTCTAGTGCTACCCAGTCTTCTCCATATTGTAACCTGCAGTGTGGCCATCCTGTTACACTATTGTCCACTGTTACACTCTCTGCAGGGTTATACATGCAGAAAGAAAAAAAGAGCAAAGAGGTGGGTAGGCAACAAAAGGATACAGAACTAAAGAAAGCATCTCTAAATGTTGTTCTACACTGGATCCCGAGTCCAATGACTGCCATGTCTTGGCACATTTCCCCAGATTGCTTTTCTCTAATATATGTAACACACTGTCTCTTTGCCTTTAAATGCTTGAATCTGTCTCAACTTTTTTCTTTCTTTATTGTTCCACTTTTGTGTAACTGCTATGTTCATCGAATCTCTGCAAAACATACTGTGAAGGATACAATAGAATATCTGACAGGGCTCTAACTTCTAGGAGCTAATAATCATGCTTGTGAAACAAAGCTAATAAACATGACCCGTTTAGCAAAGAATACTCTGATGTTCAGAAGTGTGAGCAAGATATGAAGCAAAAAGTGCTGTTATATTGTTCTTCATGTTTCTGGCTATGAATGCAGCTGCTCACAATTCTAAACTGCCAAGCTACTCCAGGCCAAGGTTGAAATCCATTTCACTCAGTCCATGAAGGACCACTCAGAGTTTAATGTGTCAGCAAAAGAAGGAGCTTGGCACAAATCCTCCCAAACACATCATCAGGGCCAGGCAGAGCTTTGGAATTCACATGGGGTCAGGAAGTCCATAGTTCTAACTGATGGATAATCCTCCATTATTAGAAAGATAAGTCCCTCCATTTCTCACTCATCCACACTTGCTTTTCCATAAAGTGAAATATGGATGGCAGAGTGAGAGGGAGAAAGAAAGAGACTTGTTTAGGGTGTGGATTTCCAAGGGTATTTATTCTGCCACCTAACACCCTGTGTTACATTCCCTTCAAAGTTACTGACCAGAGCAAATACAGAAAATTCATATATTCCTCAGGACAAAAAGAAGTTTGTTCTCTAGTTAGGACAAAGCAAAGAAGAGATCAATTGTATTCTTACCATCTTCTCTTGTCATGGTTCTAGAGTGCAAGAAGGAAGCCAGGAATTAGGTATCTAATTTCTGCCTATCCACACCCAACTTCTGTCCCATCCCCTTGCCACACAATCTTCAGCCTTCACCAAGAAAATCAAACTTGAACAGATGGAAACAGCAGGGGCAGGAACAGATTTTGCTGGTGATTACAGGCTTGGGAGAGGGGATCTCATTCTAAATCTTGTGATGGTCTTAAGGATCCTCTAACGCTACCTTTACATTTAATAATGAGTACCGACTTTCAGCAAACAGACCCGAATCAATAACTTAAAACACAATATATAACCAAAAAGTAAGACCTTACACCATCATTAATGGTCTGTTATGTTAACTCTGCAAACAAAATGGCATTCTTTTTTGGTATAATTTTATAACCAATTCTCTTTACTCTCTTTCTCTACACACACACACAGAGAGAGAGAGAGAGAGAGAGAGAGAAAGAAAGAAAAGAAAGAAAGAAAGAAGTAACTTTTCCATGCTTTGTTTAGTATAACTCTACCACATAATTAGAAGTGGATTAAAATGGTTCAAAGAAATTCCATTTTCCCCAATCCCCAAGCAGAACTCAAAATCAGGTTTGGATGCTGAGAGTAATTGAGTAATATACTCCCATTTTATTAATTTCATAGAATCCTATATAACATATGTTTGATTGTTCAAAAGATGAGGCCTCATAAACTGTCTAAATAGGAACCAATGGTTTCTATTTCTGATATGTTTAACAACAACCAAAAGTACTTTTAGAAGGATAGGTTCCCTTAGACCTACAGCACTTTTCCAAATCTGTTGAGGAACTTGGGTACGGAAACCGGATGTTTGCTCTCAGTAGCTGTGCTTATTCATGCATTGTGCAGTTCACTCTCAAATCTAGCGTAACAAAACTAGCCTAATGTGGTTGGCTTTCCATTGCTATAACCAAAATACCTGACAAGAACAACTATGAGAAGGGAAATTTTATTCTGGCCCATGGTTGCAGAGGTTCAGGGCACACTCAATTGGCTCCATAGGTCTGGGCCTAAGGTGAGGCAGAACATCACAGCATGAGGATGTGGCAGAGAAAGGAATCTCAGGACATGGCAGTCACGAAGCAAAGAGAGTGCATCTCTTACCAAGGACAAAATATAAACCCCCAATGAATGTCTCTGGTGTGTATTTCCTTCAGTATTTAATTCAGCCATACCCTACCTGTCTATAGTTACTGCCCACTCAATCCACATCAGTGGATTAATCCACTTATTAGATCATACCTCTCATAATCTAATCATTTCATAGCCAAGCATTCTCACATTGTCTCACATGTGAGCTTTTGAAAGACACCTCTTAACCATAGCAGCAATGAAGGAAGAACATTTTTTATTTTCCTGTGGATGTCCTGTATAGAGGTGTATAGGTCTAGAAACTAAGAAAGGTTAGATTCATCATAATTGATCTAAAAAGATGTGAGAGAACAATTGATTTAATTTTCCAAGAGTTAGATAAAGTAAACAACCCCCCCAAAAATGGTAAAAAAAAAACAATCAAAAATACCAAAAAAGAAAAGAAAAAAAAAATAGAAAATACATCAGTAAAGTTCACTCTTTTCTTCTTGTCCAAAATATTCTGCTTATCAAAGCTCATGAGACTTTACCGCTGGATAAGAGATTTACCTTCCAAACTAATCTTCCTGCCTCTTATCCAACTGACAGAGTGATTTTAAGATGTTAGATTGAACCACATGAAACTGCAATTCCTGTAGGTAAAATAAGATCAAATATTGACAATTTCATATGATTCAGTCTGGTGCTCATTTAACTCATTTCGTATACAAAATTGTAAATACCTTGTAAAATAAAGAATAAACTCAAATGGGGAACCCATGAGCTCCACTCAGCTAGCAGGATCTATTCCTCCTACTTCTTACCTAGTAAAGACTTTCTGTATAACACCTGATCTCAGTGCTGCAATTCCTTCCTCTGAGTTTCCCTCCCTCCTCCCTCCCTCCCTTCCTTCCTTTCTTTCTATTATAATTCTCCATTCCTTCTAGCTACCCTGCAAATTCTAAGCCTTCTTCAAGTGTTGAACATAACCCTTATAATGCACGAAGATTTCCTGAAAAAATTCATACTGCCAAGAAACTTCCCTCTCTGGAATATAACCTCAAATGAATGATTGACTTGAAAATACCAAATATTATTTGCTCATATTTAAGCCAATAAAATTAGAATATGACAGACTCAGTAACATCACATGCACAGATATATTAACTTAGACAAATATTGCTATTTCAGTTTCGGGTGCATTTGACGTACCTGACTAACCCTGAACCACTTCCAAAATAAAAATATTTTATCTTTTTACTTTTTGATATTGGTCCTTCCTACCCCCAGTATCTGGAAGAGATTTGAGGCACCAAAGAAGGCCTCACTGGTTAAATCAACCCTTCTCCAACAGTTTATTTCTGGTTGGTAACCACAAAATGCCTATTGAGACACTGTGAGCAGTCTTTAAATAGCAACTTTCCTTCCAATTCTCTGGGACTGCAATTTGTGAATATATATTGCTCCAGTAAGTACTGGTTATGGGTCATAAAAGAAAGAAAAATAACATAACAGCAATCAGTCAGACTCTCCTTCCCAAACCTGCCTCCAGTGCTGATTGTTCCAAATCATTACTTACCCAATCAGTCTGTTAGTAAAGTGGCTGGCTAAAGACACCCACCAGGCCCACAGGAAATTACTACTATTGGAGATGAGGAAGCATCATCCTAACAATAACAGCATAAAGTCATTGAGTGCTTACTATACGCCAGGTGCTAATTTTAAGTTCCTGAGAAGCCTCATCTCATTTAATCTTCACAAACTCCTATAGGGTCTGTACACTTTTACCCTTGAGAAAATTGATGCAGAGAGTAGCTAAGTACCTGCCCCAGTTTGGTCACTAGAAAGTTGTAGAATTTGAACCATGTGGTAGAGCTTGCTCCTCCTGGAGCATGATTTTCTAGAGACTGGCTGTCTTGATGCCAGTATCTCTGTGGAGACCTAATCCAAGGTAAATGGTATCCCTATGGCTCTACAACTACTCGCTGGCTACACTGGCAAGGAAACAACTGAGTCTTTTGTGTTCCCTCTGTCCCAGTGCTACTCCAATTAAATATCACTGTGTTTTATGAACAGAATGAGCAAAATGACCAGAAGAAGAACTCTGTTTTGGTTTCATGTATAAAACTGTTCACTATTATAAAAACTCCACTCCCGAGTCATCACTTTCTTTAATAGGCAAAATGTTGCCCTGGTACCAGGAAAAATAGAAAACAAATGGGAGATATGAGAACTTATTCTGTACCTGGCCCAGCTTTTATTTATTTATTTGGTAGCCATTTCAGGTTACAAATATGCACTATTCATATGTAATATTTCCCATTCATTATGGGTTTCCAATGGACTATAAGGTAGTGGAGAATATTGTCCACAATTGGAATTTTTCCGTGAGTAGAAGGAATTTTTCCAATAAACAATTCAATGCTGTTCATGACTCCAGAAAACTTGGGAAAATGAATTCAATTTTAGACAGATAGTACAAAAGAGATATCAACTTTTGTAGTTCTGTTAAGTATCTTAGTGAGAGTTATACACACATACAATCTTTAAAACTAAATAGAAAAGCGTTATATAGCTGGCTTTGGCTGCTGTTTCCAATCTTTCTTGCCTGCAATTGACTTTAATTTGGATGGATCCCTTTTTAAAAATACTCCTCCAAATGCGGGGTGTGGTAGTATACACTTGTAATCCCAGTAACTTGGGAAACAGGAGAATTGAAAATTCAAGATCATGCTCAGCATCTCACTGACACCTTCTCTCAAAATAAAAACTAAAATAGACTGAGTATGTAGTTCAGTGGTAAAGTGCCCCTGGGCTAAAATCCTCAGCAAAAACAAAACAAAACAAAAACAAACAAATAAAAGGAAAAAGAAAACACTCTTCTTAGACCTCAAAATTGAGCTCTGCTTATGTTTCCTGGTTTCGACTATAAGGTGAGCCTCCTGTCTCATCTCCCCGTGCCCATGCTCCACTGTGCTCAGCTCAGTATTCCCTGGCACTGAGCTATATGCACACGTGTCACTGTTCTGCTCCATTCTCAAACTTCTTCTTTGCCTCTTCTCCTTTTTTTAATGTATCTTTTTTTCTTATATCCCCTCCCTGAATTCAAACCCTAAGCAAAAAGGAATCACAGAAACATAAGCACAGAGATGTGGTTATTTTCTGAGCTTTATTTTCTATTCGTTATATTTTACAATGGATCCTCTGGAAAAACAGTTGATGTACTTACTTTTCTCCCACTATGAAGTGAAGGTCATAGTGCTGCCCTTTGTCTTAAGAAATGGCTTGGTACATCCTGGAAAATCAACCCCAGGTTCATGAAGAGCTGCATGCCTTGTGCTTGGTGACTGAATGGAGCCAATGCCCAGTGAGCTGAATCAAAGCCTAAGGTAATGAAGCCATGCCTGCCCGTGATGACCAATGCTCTAATGAGATTTCCAACAATGAACACACACCCTGCATTTTGTTTTATTTCATTTTAATTGAAAGCTTAGGAAATGCTTCATGCTTCATAAACATTCTGTTATTTTCAGATCAATCTGCTATACTGGAAAACTTAATAAACAAATAGATAATAGGCCTGCTGAATTGTGCAGCATTTCTTATTCACATCTCGCCGGCTTCATGCCCTGCCCACAAATCCTTCTCTCTTGATTTTTTTTCTGTTAATATTGTTTAGGGGTTTTTAAAAAACATTAGTTTTCAGAAAGCTATGCTCTACTGCAGAAAGGGTGGTAAAGACCAGAGCAACCTGCTTATGAATTACTTTGCAATCGACTGGTTTTGGAATTAAGTGTAATGCTTCATGATTAACTCTTTTTTTTCAAAGTAAATAGTAATCTGCATAGGATTGTTTCCTCCATTCGAAACAACATTTTGGAAGAAAGTGAATAAGTATTCTTGGAATGTTCTCCTTCCATTCATACGTGAGAGGTGTCACTCTGGTGTACTAGATTCAAGTTCTCCTGGACCAGTGTATGTAGTATGTGGGCTGTGATGAATAAAAGGCAAACCGTCATGTCTCAGGGTCCTTTCCCTTGCTGGCTCTACATATCCCACTTTGCAAAGCTTAAAATTGAATACTAAATAGAAATAGATTAACACAAAAATTGGTGCCAGTGTTCAGTGACTTTAGGGTGGGAGATCTCAGATAAATTCTGTTCTTATTCCAATTAGGAAGAATTAGCAGAAAATGTCAGTCATTTCCTCTAAATTGCTGGAAGGGAAGTTTCTTGGGCAAAAACCCCAACATCATCCATAGCCCAGTCACTTGATTCTTCTATATATCCCCCATAATAATTATAAATTATATATATATATATATATATATATATATATATATATGATTGTGAATTTCCCAGAATTAAATGAGCACATAAGTATTATTTGGCTTCTTGGTAGGATAAAGAGTATGTTACATTATTGATTTTCTTCCTAGATCCCTTCCTGTCATCCCTCTGTCCTGCTTCTCCCCTTCCTCCTCCCTCCCACCTGTCTATGGTTCCTATGGTTCCCTAGATAATGTGTTCCTACACCTTTGCTGGGTCTAATACATGAGTTTTACAACCTTTCACCAAAGGCTGGGTTTTGCTTCCACAAAATGAGGGAAAACATTTTTGGACAACCCTTGAGTCTCTGGGTTTGGCTAACTTCACTCAGCATAATTTCTTCCATTCCCAACTATTTACCTTCAAAGACCATAATATCAATGTTTCTAATAGCTGAGTAGAACTCATGGTATTTATTTACAAGAGCTTTTGGATCCATTCATCCAGTGAGGGGCATCTGGATTGGTTCCATAATTTATCTATTATAAATTGAGCAGCTATGAACATTGATTTTGCTGTGTTGCTATAATGTGCTGATTCTAACTCATTTGGGAAAATACCCAGAAGAGGGATAGCTGGTTCTTATAGTGGATCATCCCTAATTTTTTGAGGAATCTCCACACTGCTTTCCAGAGCAGCTGTAAAAGTCTGTAGCTTCACCAACAGTATGTTAGTGTTCCTATCTCTCTGCAATGCCCCCAGCATCTATTATTGTTTATATTCTTCCTCTTTGCCAATCTGACTGGAGTGAGGTAAAATCTTAATCTAGTTTTGATTTGCATTTCTCTGATTACTAGTGATTTAGAACAATTTATCATGTTTTCCTCGGCTTGCTTGATTTGCTCTGTTGAGAAGTTTCTGTTTAGCTCTCTGGCCCATTTATTGATTGATTGTTTACGATTTTGATATTAAGTTTTTTTAATTCTTTGTAAGTTTTAGATATTAGTCCCCTGTCAGAGGAATCATAGGCAATGGTTATCTCCCATATTGTAGGCGCTGTCTTGACAGTTTTGAGCAATTCCTTATCTGAGCAAAAATGTTTTAGTTTAATAGCATTGCACTCATTATTTCTTAACTTTAATTCTTTCACATTGTGGGACTTGTTGAGAAAGTTGTCCCCTATTCCTGTATGCTGGAATATTGGTTCTAACTTTTCTTCTAGTTACCTGATACATTTTGATTTGATTTTTGTGCAAGGTGAGAGATAAGGATCTAATTTCAATTTCCTGCTAATGGCTATCCAGTTTCTCTAGCACCATTTGTTGAATAGGCTGTCTTTCATTCGTGTTATGTTTTTACCCCCTTTGTCAAAAATGGGGTGTTTAAAGTTTTGTGGTTTCATCTCAGAGTCAATTATTAATTTTTTAAATGAGTAAATGAACAGTTTTATTTCATATACATCCCTAAGAAGTGGTAGGCAATTTTCAACATTGTCCCCACTCCTCAATAAAGTTCCTCTTGACCCCGACTGATAAAATGTTGACCTGAAGCACATTTAAGACATAAGAGGATGTTGGGAACTCAGGATGAAGAGATAGTTGCCTCTGAGACCCACTGAAAATGTAAGGATCCTGGGTCTTGTGCAGATAACCTGGAGCACATATCACAGTCCCTACAGCTCTTTGTCTTAAGTCTATGCTACTTGAAGTGCCTAGAATTTGGCATGTTCAGTATGGCATGCATAAGAAAAATTTCAAGGGAAGAACAAGGAGAGAAAGCTGGGAAACAGGAAGACCAATAGAGAATGATTATCATTTTTTATGTTGGTTAGGAACTGAAATGATTTCTGTACGCCTGGTGTTTAGTAGTTTCTTAATCTATTTGAGAACTGAGATAATAAATTATGTGGTAGAATACATAGCAAGATTTTTGCATTGAGAGGTGAAAAAATTCTGGTCGGTGGAGCATAAATATAAAGGAAAAGTGGATGAAACTTGGATAAGCAAAATTAGAAGTAGTTAGAACCAACACAAAACAACATTGACAAAGGACAGGACTTTGGTCTCCTTTGGAAGGCATCAGTGAATGATGTCTGCTTTAATTCCCCATCATACTATGGATAGTAAGCTACAATGATGACTTAACTGGGGAGATACTGCAGACCAGCAGAAGTGTGTGACTGTGGGTGTCCTTAGTCCCTTCAGTGCTACTGCTTGCCTTACTGACTAGCCCTCTGTTTAGGCTTGCATGACAATTGGTAAAGAAACAAGATTATTCCCTTGTTTTTTTTTATGGTGAATAGGGGCTTAGGAAGAAGGAAATATCTGTTGGACTAGGAAAGAAACTCATAGTTAGACAGTTCCCAGTTTGTGATTTCCATCTGATACCTGCTTCCGTATGAAAAGATATGGGTTCAATTATATAAATATGGCTTCAGTGCACTTGCTTCTGCTATACCATGCTGTCTCTTCCAATTTTATTCTTATATTATGCAGCTTACTCTTTACTCACCTGAGAAGGCAAATAATACTTATGCAATCATTTAATTCTGGAAAATGCATAATCATATATATGTGAATATATATATATATATATATATATATATATATATATATAAAGTTATTTATATCTGTTATGGGGGAAATATAGAAAAGTCAAAAGACTGGGTTGTGGGTGATGTGGGGGTGATTCCAAATTAGGATCAGGGGCGTATCATGTTGTTACTACATATGCAGTTATGATTATACAATAGCACAACTCCTCAATAATTTAAAACAATAAGATTAGTAGAGATGAATGAGAGGAATGTATAAGATTGTGCATCATGCTATATTTCAATGTCATGTATATCTAAAAAAGGGCCAATTAAAGAAAAGATTGTGCCCTTATAATGTGTGCTTCATAAGTAACTGGTTTTTCCTCCATAATAAAACATGGTTAGCCCATATGAGACGTGTATGAAAGCATGGCACCAGACACCTTTTTGTTGTTGTTGTTGTTGTTATTGTTTAATGTCTAAAACAATGGTGCACCTATGGAAAAGAAACAGGAAATTCTTGCAAGAGTCATGAGTGAATGTCCTCATCTTTTTCAAAAACAATACTCAAGCAGGGAGGACCCAGGAGAATGAGTTGGGGAGGTGATGGTGGAGGTGGAGGATGCTGTAGGTCGGGGAATGTGTACATGTGCTTGATCTCAGGAGGCAGAAGACATGTTGGTGTTTAATGAGTGCATCAGCTCGGAAGGAAGCTTTAAGATTCCCTAAGCCTTGAGCAGGTGTGTTTGTGAGGAATGTGAGTATGTGTAGGTGCTATATCAGCATGCAACATCACAGTAAGGGAATGGCGAAGAAATGAACGAACAGGTTGAATGAAACTCTGCCTTTACTTATGTTTCTGCCCTAATTAAGCACAAAAGTGCTTTCAACCATGGTATGGGTCTCACCAGGGAAAGATGCTTTGCAATTTCTCACAAAAGCCAAGTAAAGAAGTTGGCTGTGAGGAACTTATGGTAAATCTCTTCATTAATGAAAATCTGTTTTTAAGGCGATTTGCTATGGTTCACAGCTTATTTTCAAGATCAGGATTAATATTAATTGTAAATTTATGGAAAGTGGAAATACTTAAGAGGCAGCAGGTTCTCTGTATAGCTGTGTTTGTCCTCTGGGGATACAGGACTTGGAAGGGGGTGGCTTACATGGCAGGTTACATAACTGGCATGATTATGAGCTGTGCGTGTATTCTTGATGTCCAGAACAGCTGTGTGCTTGTAAAGGTTTGCATCTTAAAGTCCAGATGGAGTCCCCTGGGCATTGTGAAGATTTGCATAGGGAGTTCAATATGGCTCACATCTTACTGTACTCTGGCAGTCATAACAGCTATATTAATAATAAATACTTATTAGATACTTAATATACACAATCACAGTTTTATTTATTTAATCCTCACAATAACTCTTTGTGTTAGATTTCATCATTATCCATATTTTTCATAAAACGAATATGATATACAGAAAAGCCAAGAAACTTTTCCAAGGCTGTGAAGCTAAGTAGGTGACATAGATGCATCTTGAACCCAAGCAGGGAGGTTCCAGAGTTTATTTGGTTCACCACAAGGCCAGCCTGTCTATGCACATACACTAGAACTGGAACTGAATGGAAGATAGACAGGTAGTGAGTTGTGTATATAAAATATATGCACTTGAAAAAAAAAACCTAGCAAATCCAGAATAATATGAAAACTATATAGTACCATAATTCATAAATTCTAAGGCACATATGTTATTCATAAATTACTATTTCTGATATTGAATTTAATCTGAGTGGCTGATAAGAAAGAATAACATTGCAATTGGCTGTATGTTTCCCTTTATTCAGGACTCATGAAGTAATGGTGTATAACCACTGGCATCTTATTGTCAGTAAAATATGGAAGGTGGCTTTTAATACCTGAGCATATTAAATTAAGGGATTATATATATATATATGTATATACTGATAAAAGAATGTTGATAGGGGTGTGTGTGTGTATGTGTGCATGTGTGTATATATATGTGTGTATGTGTTTTCTGACTGAAGTTTGATGTATCTCAAGAGACACAGGAGGCACATTTCATCTATGACAGGATCCATGGGAAATTATACTAAATGCATGTATGAATGTCACAATAAACCCCACTACTATGTATGAATATAATGCCCTTATAAAAATAAAAGAGAAAGATGCCAAGAAGAGTGTTCAAATATACTACTTATGAAGTTTCTGAAAAGGAAAACTATTCCATTCACAATAGCTTAAAAAATACTTGGGAATCAATCTAACAAAAGAGGTAAAGGACCTCTACAATGAAAACTAGAGAGCACTAAAGAAAGAAATTGAAGAAGACCTTAGAAGATGGAAAGAACTCCTCCCATGTTCTTGGATAAGGAGAATTAATATTATCAAATGGCCACATTACTAGAAGTGCTATACAGATTTAATGCAATACCATAAAAATTCCAATGGCATTCTTCACAGAATTATAACAATTATTCATGGAATTCATTTGGAAAAATAAGAGATTAAGAACAGCCAAATCAATCCTTAGCAAGAAAAGTGAAGCAGCAGGAGACATCACAATACCAGTCTTCAAATTATACAACAGGGCTATAGTAACAAAAACGGCATGGTCCTGCCACCAAAACAGACATGAAGACCAACGGAAAAAAATAGAAGACACAGAGACAAACCCATATAAATCCAGTTACCTCAGACTTGACAAAACAACCAAAACATAATTTGGAAAAAAGACAGCCTCTTTAACAAATGGTGCTAGGAAAACTGGAAATCCATATGTAGTATAATGAAACTCAACCCCTATTATCCTGAACAAAACTTAACTCACAGTGGATCAAAAACTTAGGAATCAGGCCAGAAACCCTGCACTCACTAGAAGAAAATGTAGGCCCAAAGGAACTGACTTCCTTAATAAAACTCCCAAGACACAAGAAGTAAAATAAAAAATCAATAAATGGAATGGCATGAAACTGAAAAGCTTCCTCACAGGAAAGGAAACAATCAAGAACATGAAGTGAAACCTCATAATGGGAAAAAATCTTTGCCATGTACACCTTAGATATGGAATTAATATCTAGCTTATACAAAGAACTTAAAAACTTAAAGCCAAAAACACAATAACCCAGTCCATAAATGGGCAAAAAATCTAAACAGACACTTTTCAAATGAAGGACTTACAGTGATCAACAAATATATGAAAAAAAAATTTTCTACTCTGAGATTTCATCTCCAGTCAGAATGGCAAAGATCAGTAATACAAACAACAAAAAATGTTGGCAAGGATGTGGGGAAAAGGTCCACTTATACATTTTCAGTAGGACTGCAAATTGGTACAACCACTCTGGAAAGCAGATTCCTCAAAAAATTAGGAATGGATCCATCATTTGATCCAACTATCCCATTCCACATTATATATCCAAAGGATCTAAAATTAGCATACTACAGTGATGCATTTGCATCAATGTTTATAGCAGCACAATTCACAATAGCTAAACTGTGGAACCAACATCTCAGATGCCCTTTAACAGATGAAGGGATAAAGAAAATGTGGTGTATATACACAATGGAGTAGTACTCAGCCATAAAGAAGAATGACTTGATGACATTCACCAGTAAATGCATGGAACTCACTTATATCATGAGTGATATAAACCAGTCTCAAAAATCCAAATGTTGAATATTTTGTGTGATATGCAAAAACTAACCCAAAATAAGAAAAGGACTAGAAGAATAGACAAACGGGAAAGCAATGAAGGAAGGAAGGATAAGACAGGGAAAGTTCCTGTAGTGAATCAGACTTAACTTTCCTATGTTCCCTTATGAACATACTGCAGTGAATCACATCGACATGCTCATCAACAAGTCACTAAATTAAAAAAAAAATCTATTAGTAAATAAGAGATCAATAGTGTAGAGGGTAGAGAGCAAGAGGGGTCAGAGGAAAGGAAATTTGGGGGATGGAATTGAAAAAAATGTATCTATTATCATGTATATATGTATAGCTGGAAAGAACAAGGAGTGGGAGGAAGGGAAGGGAAGAAGCCTGAATTGGAACTAATTATACTACATGTTTTCATAATTAAAAAAGAAAGATACCAAAATGAAAACACGACTCCCTAATAGAGTAACAAACATATACTATTTTTTCCTAAGAAGCCTGGAGTACGAAACAAGGAATAAAAGTGCCCATTAACCTAGCCTGTGTGAAGGACAGCGGATCACAAACTGATCAATGAGCAGTGAAGGGGTGAAACAACGTAAGAGTTTAGGAGTCAGAGCCAAGCTCACCCTGATCAGAATCCTAGCTCTTCCCTAATGCACACAAGTTGCATCTCATCAGTGGGCCTCATCCTGAAGACAGCTCACATTCTATGTCCTTTGTGTTAGCCCAAATTCACCAGACACCACACAGAAAGCAAGCATGTGCATATCCACCAGTAGTCTTTTCATTCATACGCAAATTTCCTGACCTCTCACAGCCTCAGTTTCCTAATCTGAGAAATAAGGATAAAGCCATCTTTGAAATGGTTTTCTAAGAAAAATGAGAAAATGTATGCAAAGCTCCTTGCAAATACGGGGTACCCATGAAAATACAGCATTAGTTACTTCTGTAGCTGAAGGGAGACTCAATCAGAAGCACAGTGCCATGTGCCTCCTTAGTCGGCTGTCATTTAACAGCATCTGACATTTCGCTCTACTGTGTTACCAGTAGCATTCCTGAAGCCTTCCAGGACTTTTTCCATTTGCCATCCTGCAGAGAATTTCCATGGGCAACAAGAACTTTTGATAAGATGGTGTTGATTCTCTTTCTGGGCATTTAATTAGAAATGCTCTAATATATCATTCATAGAAATCAGAATAAATGAAATATATTTGCATGTTATATTACAGCTTTCACATTATCTGTCATCACATATATGTTCAGTAAATTCTATTCAAAATCATTTTCGTGTAGTACTATATTTCAGGCCAAACGACTGTATAACAATGCCTGCCTTTGACTGGGGACAAATCTTAAAATAGGAGCCTGACTCACAATTTCGCAACTTTTGTCTCCAACGGGCTCAGGTGAGATTCATACACTGTGATGGATCCACTCCTGCAACTTGAGTGGAAGAGGTAGGTTGAGGAACTTCAGTGTTTTCCTCCTTTCAAGAATAAATTTGTATTTTAATCAGGAGTGTAGTACATGACTCATTTTTAAGATTGGTATTTGAAGTTAAGTGTGGTTTTTAACTTTAAATCACATTTTGATTACCAAGAAATCAGAGCAAGGGATGATCCAATGATGTGCTTCTTGACTGACTCTTCTAGAAGTTTCCTGTCTCATACATTAGGCCTTGTAGCCAGAGTTGGATGAGAGGATGAGATGGGGAAGGAAATTAAGTCATAGACTCACAAGGCTTAATTCCAGGTTCTACAATCCTTCATCCTGTACAAGGAAAATATGGGCTCGTAAAATTCAGAAAAGAAAATGAACTAAAAACCATGCCATTCTGCTTTTCAGTACTTAACTTGGGAAAAAAAAATCCATGCCTCAGTTTCATTTATTTTCATCAATCTTTAAATATAAATGAGGTCTTAGAGATATAATACCCAAGTTTCATCTCCACAGTTTTTCTGACAGATACTTCGGCTTAGGAATATATAAGGCTGGATGACCACTGCCACTAGTTGAGACAGAAAGTGTCTTTGTTGCTGTTGAAAATCCAACAACTAACAATTTACCTAGTATGCAAAGGGCATGGTAAAATACATATTCAATAACTTAATAAGTTTTTGATTTGGGTCAAAAGTTGTGTCCAATTATATATGAAATTTATTCCAAATCTCATGTTCTATATTGTATCTAAATTTGAACTATATGCTTTATATCAGTTTTAAAAATCCTATATCTTTTTCAAATTATTTTCTTTTATCTCCTGGGGAAAATAAATGTATTAGAGAAAAAGGTGGTTATTTGAAACTATACACTTGGATTCAAATCTCAAATACACCTCTTTTATGTTGCACACCTTTAGACCGGTAATTAATTTGACTGAGCTTTCGAATATAGGTTTATAGGTTTATAAAATTGAAATGGTAATACATATTTCCCAGGGCTATTTCAAAGATTATACAGATTTATAATATGGCATTTAGGAGGAATTCCCCAAATGCTGTTTCTGATTTACTCTCTAGATTAATTAGAAAACTCAGGTAATCTGCCTCCTGCCTAATTTTAATCTAGGCATAGAGAGTTAGTAAAAATCAATTTTTAAAATGAAAATATAAAATGTTATGTTACTGTTTAATTAACCCTGCTCTGTTATACTCTGCAGTTGGTTGCTAAACTCTATGTTGCAGGTACAATTTATGAAGAGCATCTTGGCAGTGAGGTATACATACTGAGTGATGCTGTTAATGATCCCAGCACTTTGACAATGACTGTTTCCTGTTGTTCTAAGTGAAAAATATTAGGCATACAGCCAATCAACAGGGAGGTCATCTAATAATATCCAGGTCAAATGGCTGTGTAAAACACAGTCCTTTTAAAAGCTGATCCTGTTCTTATTTTTATTTTTTTTTACATTTCTTGCTAAGAATTACAGATGTTAAAAAGTGTAGTTTCTCTTCTAGAAACTGGAGATATTTAAGTAAATCCTTTCAATGTTAATGAAATCCTCATTATGAAGTAGAGGTTAGAGCACTACCTTGTAATTAAGACCAACATTTCTGATTGGGAAGAATAACAGGAAATGAATCCATACCTACTATCTTCCAATGAAATAGTGTGAGCAAGGGAAATACTAAATAGGAAGAAAACATCCAGAAAAGATTCACCCCTTTACTTGATATTCCTGGAGAAAATGTGCTTTGACTCAAAAAGACAGCTGATATTTTGAAAGATAGTCAAAGATATACACATATAGCAGACCAGTCTTTGAGATTTGACTTGATACACCTACTTACACACAAAAAAATAAGCTTCATCAAGAAACTGCCTGGTGTTAGCCCCCAATCCAGGCCTCCTTTTCCAGGTCCACAGTCGTTCGCTCTGTACCCAGACTTCATGCAATGGCTTCTATGATTACACCATACGTTTTAAAAGAAAATTAAAGAAGTCCTTGCTCATTCATTATTCAGGTCTTTTGACACATATTTAAGCATCACTTGTTCTGTACTCTGTTAAGCTTACTAGAAATCTTTTCCAGGGGGTCTCTTAATGAAGACCAGGTTCATTATTGATCAGTACTGATCATTTATCGGCAAGGCTGTTGGTTTGAAAAAATCCAGAATAATTCAGAAACAAATTCTGTTAGAAAGTAATTGATAACAAGCCAAATTAAAATGGAAAAAATAGTTTCAATTGTCTTTCCATTCCTTTAAATCTTTTATTTTCAAGAGAGAGAAAGAGATAATCAATTTTATTAATTTTAGTTTTTCTGACACTAGTTGTATATGTGGTGCTGGGTTCAAACCTAGGTCCTTGTGCATGCCAGGCAAGCATTGTACCACTGAGCCATGTCTCCAGCCCCTCATTCTTTTAAATCTTGATAAGTACTCAATTTTTGTATTTACTTATATCTTACAATTAAAAAGTTCATCCATGTACAGAACATATATATACATACTTTTATATGTGCATAACATGAATAAATATACATATTATATATATACATATATACAAGTATGTCATTTAATAATGACATGCACACGTATACCCAAGTATATATATGTATGTATACATACATACACATATCTGGATTTGTGTGCATGTGTATATTATACACTGAGAAATTTTATCATCAAAACTAAATTTAAACTTTCAAGATATCACTAAGCCATCCAAATGGTCTATGCAAATATAAGGTACCAATTGTTCAGGGAGGACAAACATCAGGACTGATACAAAGGAGAAATTGGATTACTATCATCTGTTCTATTTGAAAGCCTCTGGGTTCAGAGTTGCTGTTAGGGTGTTGAAGAGCATAGAGGTGGGGCTGATTTTCATCTCCACAGACTACTTTCAACATGAGTGTCCTGAGTATCCTGTCCAAAGGGCTACGATTTTACTTGACAAATGGGCCACTGTTTATTAGAAGGTTTAAAATAAAAGCAAGTGTTTTAGGGCGTATCCTAGGAAATCAAATGCCATGCAAGTGTCAGAAATATCACTATCCCAAGCTAACAAGCATTCCCCTGACTTGTGTATATAAATAATCCTCCAGTGTGCTCAAGGCCCAAGGCAAGTGTTATTTCAGGAACCCTTAGAATGCCTTTTGTACCTTTCTATTCTACACTGACATAGAATTTTTCCCAAATATTTCATTTAATTGTCACTTGAGATCCCAAGATGCTATTTTTGTTCTGTGTACTACAACAAACCTGTCCTTGTCTTAAAGTGTTTAAGCAATTAAATGCCTCCTAAATACACAGTACTGTGAGTCTCGGGTCAGCAGTGGATCTCTCCTTCTACAAAAATTTTGGGGAAGATAATTTGTTTCAATTTCACCTCACAGTTGCCTTCCCTCTATCAGGCATACAGGTTTTCTGTTGGCCTAAAATTTTACTTTTTTTGTCTAAGTAGCCCCAGAAAAATCACAATCACACACATACTCTCTCTCACACTCCTAAATATATTGGCTTTGAGCCTTAAGTCCTTACAATCTCTGTTATAATCTATGGTAGTTATTTGTATTTCTAGTTATAAATAGATCAAAAAAAGAGAAAGAGATTTGCTTTTCCTAAGTAATGGGGCTTTACAGCCTCTGTTCTCTCCTACTCCTCTGAATCCTTATTACTCAAAATGTGGTCCATGGACCAGAATAATCAGCATCTCCTGTGAGATGTTTGAATTTGTAAAGAGCCATTCTCACTCCAGACCTACTGAGTCAAAATATATTCTTTTTATTTATTAACAAGTTTCCCAGTTGATTTGCTTACACATCCGATTTTAGAACACTGTTCTGGAAATATACTGTAGATTATGTCAACCTTTAATTCTGTCTACGTCTTAGAGACTAATATATGTTTATTAGTGAGATTAATAGACACGTGTATAAACATTAAAATACTATTCAACTTGATCGCTTCAAATAACATAAATTATCCCCCAAACTGATATTTTCATAGAGTTCTGACGTTCAGGTGGATGTATTACAAACTTTGTGAACTGTAGAGGAGTTGCCTAAATAAGTGAAGATGTTCCCAACATGTATCTCTAGCATATTGCATAATTGTACCTTCCAAAATTCCAATGGGGTGACAAGTCATCCTGCACAATGGGAGTCTAGCAATACTGAAAGTTCAACCTGTGGGCAGTTGCTTCCAATAAACATTTGACCTTCTTTAATCACGCTATTATAAAGTGTTTTACTTAGGCAACTATTTCATTTCTAAATATTCATCTAAAATTAGTCATTTTATAACATAAAGCCTATCAATTTTTTTGCATATTTTGCTCAGTGATAATTTGTAAGAATAACTCAAATGGTAAATGAACAAGTAATTATCAGTAGTTTAAGAGGGAGTTTTAGGGGAATGTATTGAATGTACAGAGATTCATCTCAGTTGCCCATTTCTACAACATATACCACTTAGCTTGATCCAAAGACAATGAGTGTCAGTGATGATGACCTCCAAGTACTTAGAATTCCCAATCACTGAAAAATATTCAAGACTATTAAGAATCAAACACATGGGATAGTGAAGGAAAGACTGAAGTAAAGCTAAGGAAATGTGTGCTCTGATCTTGGCTGCCTCACTAATTAGGTGTGGCTATGTCCCTGTTTCCTGACTGGGCCTAAGTATCCTTATCTATAAAGTGAGAGCAACAGACCAACCAGCCTCTGCATATTTTAAGATTCCACATGCATTTCATTTATCTGAAAATTGGTAATCCATATGTGCTGCATAATGACGGAAGTACTCGGGAAAGCATAATGTCCAATTAACCAGCACACTGCCATTTCCCAGGCGTCCTGAATTAGTGTCAGTGTACACTCCTGCATGCAAGCTGCTTCTCTCAATCATGCTCCTCTAAGTGGCAATTTTTGCCAATTCTAACCAGTACTTGCTTTGACTTGTTGCTGTTTATTTTTTCCTCTAAGCTAACTAAAAGATTATACCTTTCTGAAAGCTTATACCAGACACTTTCATCCCTGTCACAAAAAGCAACACATAGATGTCTCTGAGTCAAAGCCGTTGACTCTATCAGCAACCTTTCCACATTAGCGTCCTTAAGCAAATACTTGCTATTGTCTTTCTCCTTTGACTGCAGTCCTGAGAAAGAGGCAAACTCCTTCTCTCCTTACAGATGCAGGTGGCCTCCCTTGTCCTCCAAAGCTGTTTTTACTGCTGAGCTCCCCAGGGACAGCATGGTGGGACCTCAGCACCCCAGCAGTGCCAAAGTCTCCTTTAGCCTTTCCCTTATTGTCTTCGCATTTCTTAAGCATTTCTTTTTGTTTACAGTAATCTCACTTTAAATGGTGATAGTACCATCAAGTTATAACCCAAACCAAATTTGCTTCAGATGTTGAGTAATTAAACATATTGTTTAACCAGTAGAAATCTATTTTGATGGCTTTCTTTGCCCAATCTGAAAACAGCTATGGATTTTCACTTTAGATGCAATGGTCTTCCCTGGCCTTCTAACTACAATAGCAATAATGACAATAGCAGTTTTGATATGCAAAAAAATGACATTATATTAGACATTTGATATAATCAACTTTTATCCCCAAAATTAGCAAAAGAGGACTGTTATCACCTGTTTATAAGTAAGGAAACCAAGGCTAGAGGAAATGTGCATTTGCTGGGGGTTCCCAGCTGGTAAGTGGCAGAGCAGAGCTGAGTTCCAGTGCCTTATTCATCCACTGCTGCAAATGCTGTAGCTTCTCTCCAGCACAGGTTGTATGCTGGGGTGACAAGTCTAATGGCAATCTGCTAGTCATCCATCCGAAAGAGACTGTCCAGGAGGCAGAATTATTGTTTTGGGCTTTACTCGATATCCTTAATTTTCCTTTTAGGGTTTCTCTCTTCATCCTTTCCAAAACTTTTCAGCTGTGAGTTTAGGGGTTAAATGTACTTTGTCATTTCCCTGTTATTCTGGAGCAGTTTCCAAATTTCAAATGCTTCACTATCTCCTGGGAAATCTGGCATGGAGTAAGCATAAACAGGGCTTGGCAACCTGCATTTTAAAGCCCCCACAAATATACCGGAAGATAAACATTTTGAAAAACACAAGAATTTACTGTTTATCTTTCCTAAGTAAAGGGACAGAATGGCTGAAAAGTAGATGTAGTTGAGTCCTTTTCCCTACCCAAGTGCTCCACTAAGCAAGAGCGTTACCAGAGAAGTCCGAGAGTTCCTGTTACTGGTGAGATCCAGGGCTTCTCCAGCTTCTCTTCTTCTGACATACATATTTCCCTGTGACCCTGCACTGCACTATATTTGCCCATGGGCTTTTCTGAATTTAAAAACCCCAGAAGATTTCTCCTAGATTTTCTTATATTATCCTGCCAAATTAAATAGATATTTTTTTTCCCTAGACTAAAGATTTCTTTAACTTAAGCAGACTAGCTCTGAATCAATTCTCTGCAACTTGTTACCTTTGTTTCTTGGGCAAGTTACTTATCCAAATTACTTGGGCTGTTTCCTCCTTGGTAAAGGGGAGGAGAGATTGTAGTGTTTGTGTCTTAGAAATGATCGAAAGATTGACAAGTCATGTCGCTACATCAGGCGTCCGTGAGGGCAGGCAGGATGGCTCAGGTCAGTCAAACCGTCCCCCGGGGGCGAGCAGGGGGTGAGTGCCTCGGCTGAAGTCTGGATCTCCCCCTGTTGGAGCCCTCCTCTGTCTCAGCCAGAGAAATGAGTCAGTGACACAAAGAAGGTGGCAGCTCAAATCCGTTTATTACCAAGGCACACTGGTTTTTATAGGGAGGGGAGACAGCCAAGGAACCAATGGTGAAGCGGCAGACCGGCTTATCCCAGCCAATGAATGACTGTCATGTTGGTGTTGTAGATTCAAGGGGTACAGAAAGAAAGAGGAAGCAGCCCTCAAGCGCGCGCTTTTTTCGCGCTCTTTTGCTCAGAGCGCGTGGAGCATGAAAGAGGAAGTTTAAGAGGAGAAAAAGAAGTGTCATGGCGTCCGGTGCAACGTTTGTCTTTTGCACAGTGCCCAACAGAGTCAACCCTATGTGGTTCATTTACTTCATAGTGTAAGTGGAAAACTCCCCCTAAAAACTGTACAGTGTACAACCTGAACCTGTATAAGGTTGTCCTCAAATAAACTGCTCTGATTAGAGTTTACCGCAATTCCTGATGTTACCATCCCTAAGTGGTACCTATTGTCTGATATTTATCCTCATATTTGACTACTTATATCTGATTTGTTTTCATATTTTTGAAATATATTCACTATCACTTACTAAGATTAATTCTATTTGTTATCTTAGCTTAACTTCTTGATCATGGGCTCCAAATAATTGCTCTAGTTATGAGAGTGGCCCTAATCCTACCTGAATTACAGATTTTTCTTAATCTGCTCCTTCCTCTCATTTCATTCTGCTTGTAACCAATGATTCACCTTTGTAAAGTGGCTGGTTGTGGAAAACGGTTGAGTCCATTGCCACAAAACCATTTTTTTTCTCTCTGTGCAATACTAGCTGGCCTGCTCAGAGATTGAACTGACTACCTTGACCTCATTAGCACTGCACTCCAAGCAGCTAAGCATTTTACTTTCATTATTTTAATAATGTGACAATGATTATAAAGATTTAGCAAGAGCAGCACTGAATCTAGAAAGTTCATTATTCCCATTAGTGATGCAAATCAGGGAAAGTGTGCATCAGAGAGGGTGAATTAAGGTACTCACGTGGAAATCACAGATCTGCCTAGTAGGTTTAAGAGGACTATATGATACAGCAATATATGACACATCAGCGTATGGGGTGAGTGGAAAAGAAGAGAGACATGGGGAGGGAGAAAAGGAGGGAATGAGGAAATCAGTGAGATAAAGAGAGAATGAGCTATATTTCCAATAGGAAAATGATTAAGATGTTTGAAAACAAATAATTACAGGTGTGAAATGACAATGGGATAATCCACATGATTCACTTTCTTCTTTAATATTTTACATTTTTATTTCCTCTAAATACTACTAAAAGCAAATAATTTGGCAAGCAAAGAAAGAACGTTTTATCTGTTTAGCATTATAACATTATACTAAATTTATTTTTGGAATTTGAATTTAAAATGTTAACAGAAAGCTTTGTGGATGAGTTTGTGTGTGTGTGTCTGGTGCCCAGCTTTTATTTGTAAAACACAGATTAAGGAACTGGGAATGAGAAATTGAACGAGCTGGATGAGATCCCTGTCCTCATGAACCTTATATTCTCATGGGAAGGATCATACACAACATAGCTCTATGATTGCTTAAACTAATGCATTACTTGAAAATCTTGTATTAGTAAAATGTATTATGCACATTAAAAGTGTAAATGCTTAGAAAATGGTTAGAGTGAAAGAAGATTTCAGCATGTAGGTTATTTTTTTTATTCAAACCAGGGACATATTTTTTCAGGATATCAAAATTAGGGAAATTCCCTGCTCTTTGGGGCATCTCCCAGGACTGGCTCTGGGATTGTGGAGAGAAAGTATCTCTGTCAGAGGGCACTTAAAAGGAATTTGAGGCTCAATACACAGAGCAACACACCCCCACAGCCGCCCACTCACTCAGCCTCCCAGTCCATCTTTGGATCCCCTGTTCAATACCTCCTCCTGGCTAAGAACCTGACGACCTGTCTCTGACCAGGGCTGGTGCAGTCAGTTCCACGAGCAGTTTACAGAGGCTGTGAACACAGCTCTTCACTCCAGAGGAGGCTCATCTGCAGGATGATTCTGTTCCCCTTCCCATCATCCCCACTCCCTCACTGTTACAGCTGCCTTTGCTGATGTGAGTTTAAGACTATACACTTGCAAGTTCAAGACTCAGGAGGAACCTTGACCTCTAGTTGTCTCAGACCCCCCTGCAACTGTGTCCTTCATTCCTTCTCCCCTTCAGTTGCCTAGCAACACAGCCACACTGAAGGACCAGCCTCAGTCTTGACCCCTCAGGACTCACAATCACTTTACCTTCTCCTACATTCTCACTCCTGTTAAATCTGTCCTGATTCCCCCATAACCTCTACTCCCTCCACCATTTCCCACTCTCACAGGTCATGAGCTTGCTGCTGTCTTCATTTGTCTCCTTGCTCAACGTTGACCTTATGTTCAGGCACTGCAGTTTTCATGTGCTTGCATTTCCATGTTTTCCTCTCTACAGAATCTTACACTTTTCCTTTTTCTGTTATGATTAAGAACTGCAGAGATCTGTCAAATAAAGGTGTTTTCTTTGTTTTCTCAATGAGTTTGCTAAAGTTCACATTATTTGATTTTGTAAAAACCATTTCAATTCATTTTTATATCATTACAAGTTATAACAACATTTTACTTATTTAGTGCATGTTTAATGAACACTTCCCAAATCCAGACAGTATTTTAGGTGGTAATGTTTTATGACCAATAATGAACGATCATTTTGTCTTTGTCTACATGATTGGTCCAAAGGTCCAAACTCTGAGAAAGTGAAGAGGGAGGAAAAATAAATAAAAGGAGGAGGAAGAGAGAAAATTATATCAAATAAGTCCCTGAATTGAGCTGAGATTGAAGATCTATTTATAAACTTTTCAGTTACACGAAGCAATAAATTTCTTTCCTGTTTCAGTGACTTGGTGTTTGGATTCTGTAATTTACAACTGAAAGAGTTCTGAATAAAATAATATAGTTATTTGCATATATATATATATATATATATATATATATATATATATATTATTCTCCCCTATGCAATCATAAGCCCCTTGAAAGAAAAAACTATGCTATGCAATTTGAATCCTACAGAATGCTTTGCACATTGTGTCAAATAAATATTTATTGAATGAATAAATCTATTTATAAAAGAGCTTAAATTTGGATGATGCAGTCTTCAGAGTTCTCTAGATTGATCTGGATAATGAACAGCATCACATGGCAGAAGTCTCTAAAAACTTCTACCTCTCTAAATGGGAATGCTAGGCCCTCATTCACTATTCCACTCTTCCAGTATTGTCAGCTTATCTGTATCTGTATCCCTGTTCAGATTTTACTCAGAGAAGAACATAGAGATTCCTGAATGGCTGTGAGAATCTAAGGCTCTGAATGTAACACAACTGAGAGAGAAAACTAATAATAGCACTTTGGGGTTTATTCTTTCTTGATACAATTGGGTTTGTCTTTAGCAGATATGACATTGGGACTCTCCATTTAGATTTATAGCTTAATAAATAATAACAAGAACAAGATAATATAAACTTATTTTCAGTTTCTCTCTTTTTCTCCTTCAAACACACACACACACACACACACACACACACACACACACACGGATGAAGGATTAATCAGAAGCCCAGCATGTGCCCAGGGCACACATTTGTAAGGAAAGATCACCCTGACTCACAGAGTTACAGTTCTGTTTCTATACCCATGAAGACAAGTAAACAAAGAGACAAATCATTTCATTTAGAAGAAGGTCCCCTGTGCATGTTTGGAGTCAGTGATGTCAAAAGGACCAAGAACTCTTCCCTGAAACAGACAGAATGTAGGTGGAAGCAAACAGAATGATATATTTAAGCATTTAGTAGGAAAGAAATCTTAGACGATCACAACAGTATCCTTATTAATTCCAATTTTAGAGGCGCTCTAGCATACATGCACTTTCTCCTGTCTTATAACTTGTTGAAAATACAAGGGGGCTTGGGGTGGTGGAGCAAGAAAAATCATCTATTTTTCTCTGGGTGTGCATGTGTGTTTTAATTATCCCTCTTGAGATACATCTTTGCACGGTTGTGCCTTCAATCTGTTCCTTGCAGTTTTGTTTTTGACAGCATAGCTTATATTATTGGTAGTTGCCAGGTTGGTTTTGTGTTTTGTAGTTTGAAGGGGTGGGGGGAGTAATTAGGGTAGCCAGCAAAACTGTCCACACTGCTCATCATTTGGAAGAAGTTAAGCTGCTTGTCACTTGAAGGAATGTAAAGTACATGAGCCATTCCTACACCCTGCTTATTGTGGTCCTGGGATCATACTGCTGAGGGCAAGAATGGAAGTAAATTTCTAGGCTACTATTTGAAGACTATGTGCTGATTTTATATTTGTATATATCTCGTTTTCATTTTTGAAAAAAAAAACAGGTTACTGTCAAGACAACTCCAACACTAACAATAACTAAGTCAGCAGAGTAACAGAGTTCACACTAACAAGCAGACAACTATTTACATTACAAATATAATAGCAATGCTCTCTCTAATAGCAAATGCTAAATATTCAACATTCTATACCTGCCTGCAGAGATGGAGATCTTTCTTAAGATATTGATACTCAGAAATTCCTCCCAAGCTTCTGCCATGTTAAGAATGCAAATCATCCTTCATTTAAAACATGCTGTGTTCTTAGAAAAGCAGAGCTTTCATTTTTGATGGATTTGCTCAGTAATATGCTGAAAACAGGAAAGAGTTTTCTGTGAAACAATATGTACTATTAAATGGGAATATGTAAGAACTTCTCATACTTGGACTGCCTCACAGTTAATCGCTCATGTGTATGTGGCGTGCAAAGCATCTGAGCTCTATCTATAATGCTGAAAAACCGCAAAGTTGCAGCTAAAATTGGTAAGCTCATAGAGCAGTGAAAGGATATAGAGATATTAGTTCATAATACTAAAATTTTAAATACTTCTACTGTGTCATGTTTTTGTTTTGTTCTGCTTATTAAATAATATCAGAAACTTTCTGGAACAGAGAAGCCAGAAAAGGACCCTTCACTTGAGCATCCATAGTTTACCTTGGCTACTATGTTAGAGATTTTTGCAATCTAGTCTTTTCTGTGCAGTTGTGCAGACAGGCATATCAAGTACTTTAACTATGCACTAAATGTTGAGTCTAGTTATACTATCTACATTCTTCTCACCTTCATTTTCATATTTGCTTTTCAGTACTATTCAGCTAGAGTCTGAAATCAGGTTATCTTATTCTTTGCCCCTCATCATCTCTATCTGTATGTCAAAACTGTGGAAATAATGCGTGAATAATAACAGAGCCTCAGCAGTCAAGACCACCCTCTTGGATTCTTGTCCTGTGCCTGCTGGTAGGCTTAAGAGTCTAACCACAGGAAATGAAGGAGGACCTAATGACCAGTCTCTCCTATCTGGGGGAGAGCATAGGTGGAGTGACCTTGGCTTTCTTTAGTATTCATGATATATGGTGCCACTTCCCATAAGTTGAAATCACAAGCCTTCCATTCCATCTGCTTCCAGTCATTGTCCTGTTGACAGACTTTAGCCTCAGGATCTTTATACAAGCATGTTAGTCTACTCAGGCTACCAGCAGAGTGCCATAGACTGAGTGGCTTAGAAAGGTAAAATTTATTTTCTCACAGATCTAGAAGTGAAGTCCCTGCTAAAGTTGCCATCCTGTTCGGTTTCTGGTGAGGGCTCATCGTGGCCTGGAGACTTCTGCCTTCTCGCTATGTCCTTGCATAGTACTGTAGTTTGGATAGTGACCCACAAACCCCGCTCTCTTGCTGAAAATGTCCACATGTTAAAGGTGTGGTCTCCAGAGAGGCCCTTCCCAGAAGATGTGAAATCTTTGAGGCAAGGCATAGGGAGAGGACTTTTGGTTACTGAAAGTGTGCCCCAAAGGGGATTGTGGGACTCGAACCCCTTCCTTCTCTCTTCTGCTGTCTGACCTTGAGGTGATGAGTTGTGTTCTTCCTCATGTTCCTACCACAATGGGACGCCTTATAATAATCCCAAAAGCAATAGGACCACCTGATTATGAACTAGAACCCCTGGAACATTTTTTTCTGTGTAAGTGGATCATCTCATGTATTTGTTTTAGTAATACAAACACACATGGCTTTGCTGAGTGCATGTTGGGCAGAGGAGAGAGAACAAGCTAGAGAAAAAAGGGTTTCTAGTATCTCTTTTTATAAAGACACAAATCCTATTAGTTTAGAGCCCTAACCTTTTGACCTTATTTAGATTTAATTACTTCTTTAGAGGCCTCATTCCCAAATACAGCCACAATGGGGGTTAAGATTTCAACATGTTCTTCATTTTTGCCACTGTGAAGGAAAAACATGGAATAGAGGGGAACCCAAAAGGGGGAAATCATGAATTGGCATCAGCCTTCGCTTGCTCTGTTGTTATGCATGTGATCATGACTATGTGGCAACAATTCCCTCCTATATTGAGCAAATTAAAAAACAAAAAAAATTCAACATGTGAATTTGGGAGGGAGGAGATCACAAACATTCCATTCATAAAAATAGTTTTATAATTCTTATTATCCTGTCCTGTTTTTTTTTAAAATTGGTGCACTATAATTTTCAACATTACTAGGATTCATTGTCATATATTTATACACGCACATAGCACTATTTGGCCTATTTCCTGCCTTGATTTAAGACATTAGATTCTGGAGAACTACCTGAAGATACTGGATAACTGAGCAAAGAAAAAGAATGCAGAGAACCAGTATGGGACAATTTCTGTAAGTGCTGAAGATAAGAGGCAATGTATTGAAGAATGTTTACATGCTTATCATATGATATGAATCAAGTAACGGCAAAGGTGGAACTGAAGTTTAGAAAAAGAAATTAGTTTTCAATGATCTCTGTTCTCAATGGTCAACAATAGCTCAGATGCTGAAATAGGCAGTAGGGTAATCTTCTTTCTTTTTTCTTTCCTCCTACCTTTTTGAGATGGGATATCACTATTTTTGCCTGACTGGTCTCAAACTACTCACAAGGTCAAGTAATCCTTCTGCCTCAGCTTCCCAAGGAGCTGGGCTCCCAGAGGTGCAACACCACACAGAGCTAAAATAACATTTTTTGGGAATATTTACGATGAAAATTTTGTCTTGATAAAGTTAAGGGTATCTGCTAGACTGCCAATAGACAGATTCATTAATGATAAAAAGTAATATGCGCAAAGGAAAATTATGACAATTACAACTAATTTTTCTCAGGAAGAATTTCATATAAAGATTGCATGATTCACACTAGTTGAACGGAGACTGTCAGGTAGGATTTGGGTTTAAGAGGTAATGTATTAGGAGCACAGGGGCCATTCTCAACATCTCATGATCACTTCTCACTTCTGTTCTCTTTTTCTACTTACACTTAGAACTGTTTATGATTAGACCACCCGACAGTGCCAAGGAGTTCAGGCTGTGCATATATTACTGTTCTGAAGAATTATTTCAAACACAATAAATGCAATCTGAGAAAGAAACATAGATATTTATTTTAAGAATTAATAAATGTTTTTTCTCATACACTTCAGAATCTTGGTATAAACAGATAAGTGTGGGTTTATACAAACATCCTCTAACATAAGGTTATTAAAGGCTAAAACGAAACTTTTTGAACTATCTAATGCAGTACAAGTTTCTATTTTGATTTAAGTGGCTTACCAACCTCTGATTCAACTTCTCCCGGTTATCTACTCAAACAGTATGGCCATAAGCCCTGAGAGATGTAAAGATATACATTTGGCAGAATCTGCCAGCCTTTCTCATCAATATCCTTTCATTAGCATTTTAGAAGGCTTTTTTTTTAGGTTGGGGACATGACTATTTCCCTGATCAGACCTCCCCTCAAGGTGGTCATAGCTCTGTAATAAAGTTCTAGTGAGTAGAATGTCAGCAGGAAAATCATGGGAACATCTTGAAATTTCCTTTGAAAGTTTATACATTTTTTTTGCCCTTTGTCCTTTCTTTCTAGTCCCTTCTTTTTAGTTGACCAGAATCTGAGTGCAGTGGGTGACATACTATATACTATGATCTGATGGTGAGAATGAAAGTCATAACAGAGCAATATGATGGGGAGTTTGCACTCTAGGAGCTGAGTAACAGAGCTGCCAGGCCACCCTGGAGAGCCTCTTGGTTCCAATATATAACAAGTTCCTGTTCCATGCACAGGACTGGAAGCTGAGACAAGTGCTAACTGAAACACCACAGTCATTCAAATCCAGGGCTATCCATCAGTGTTCTTGCCATCTTTTTAAACTATAGGACTGATAAAACTGGTCTGAAAGAGTTACTCAGTGATGGACCAGAAACAGAAAACAACTACTCACTTGAATCTGAATGCAAAATAAAACAAAACTTTCTTCCTATTCTTGTTATCCATTCCCTAGATGAGAAGCACAGCAATTTCTATGAATTATAAAACTAACTGGTTCCTATATATAGGTGCTAACTAGAGCAACCAAGTGCTCTTCTTTTCTCCAACCACTTTATTTGTGCCCCCTTTTGTACATCCATTATGAAACTATATTATCCAGCAAATATATAGATGAGATACACTAGAAGACAAGCTGTGATCTGTTGTATTCTGGAATGTGTATTTGCAGCCACTAAAGAGCTAAACACTATATCTATAAGTAAGTCTTTTTTTTTTTTTAGAGAGAGAAGGACAGTGAGAGAGAGAGAATCAATTCCCATTGAGTTTTTCACATTTTCATTGCTCAGACACTTAGCTGTGTACATGGGTGCTGGGGTTTGAACCCATGTACTTGCACATGCCAGGCAAGCACCGTATCTGCCACCACTGTTCCAGCCCTTATAAATAAGTCTTAAACCTAAATCAGTGTGCTCTCTACCCAAGGTTGAGTAAATATGAATGCAAGTTAAAGACACAGCCTGGAAAATAATATAAACTTGGGTAAGAACATTAACTTGAGGCAGAGGAAGAGGAGAGACCTCTGATAAACATTAATGCTAATTAACAGAATAAAATTTATAGAAATCTTTGTTCATCAGTCATATGTAAAAGCAACTTGTGGGGGCTGGTGATGTTGTTCCATGGTAGAGGACTTGATTAGCACTAGCATGCACAAGGCCCCAGTACCACAAAAAAAAAAAAAAATGATATCATGGTTTTTGCAGCTAAATGAATGGAAACGAAAAAAATCATGCTGAGTGAAATATCCCAAACACGGAGACTTAAGGGCTGAATGTTTTCTCTTATATTTGGAAGCTAGAGTAAAATCTAAGATAGGATAAATGTTAACTAAGTTTAATTAATAAATCAACCAAAGTTGAGGTATCACATAAACTGGGGGAACCATAGCTATGAAGGTAGGGGGAGAAGGGAGAAAGTGAAAGGGGGATTATCAATACTGCTGGGTATACTCAACTCCCATGAGAGGCCAAGCTATATTAAGACAGACATATAAACCAAGAAATTTCAATAATTAATGTACAGGAACATGCTCATTTCTATCTATTACTTGGGGGATATTACAGAGGAAACATGAGATTGGGGAATGGGTAAAGAGGGGGACACCCTAGACTATGATCAGGCTTAATTTGCTTTGTCAATATGTATGTATGCATGAATATGTAACAATGACTCCCTCCAATATATAAGACTATGTTGAACCAATAACAAATCATTTTTGAAAAGTGTATTTTAATGAGAAAAGAATGGGATTCAATAAAAAGACAGTACAATGTTTACCATAAGTGGATGGAGGACATATGGATGAATTGCAAAGAAACCTGCAAAAGCCAAAATTGAAATCTGAGTTGAAGAATTTGAAATAAAAAGGCAAGAAAAAAGTTCAATTAATAATATGGTAGAGAAACCTGAGAAACTCTCACATAATGTAATTGAAAAGAAGAAAGAAGCAGAAAAAGAAGAAGAGGAGAAAGAAGACGAAAAAGGAAGAGAAGGAGGAGGGAAGGGGGAAGGGAGAAAGAGTAAGGAGAAAGGAAGAAGGAGGCAGAAATTAAGAGGAAAAAATTGTGAAATAATGGAAGAGATTAACAAAAGGCAGAGAATACTTTTTCAACTAGACTAATTAAATAAATATTCATCAGGAAGAAACTAAAAACTAAACAGAAGCAACGATACCAACATAATTGAAATAAACTCTGTGGAGCGTAAATTTGACATGAGGAAACAGATCAAAAGGGATTGCCATAATACAATAGAATCAACAGAAAAGTGTTCTCATCTGAAAATATACTACAAATACCATTGAATTAAAAAAGAGTAAGCTTGAGGAATAGCCAACAGCATGCAAGCTGATTGCTGATTGCCTTCTCTGCTCTACTGGAGGACAGTGGAGGATGGAACACTGTCCTCAATAGGGCTGGTGGAGAATAATCTTTTAGAATATATTTCTTCCCTCACAGGTATTTCACTCATGAAGAGTTTTTTACAGATTTTCTCAGTCATCCCAGAAAGCATAATATTCATATGTCATTTTTAAATTAACATGTACACCAACTGATTAAGACATGAAATAAAATCAAGAAGTCCATCACAGGGAAGTCACCTGTAAACTAGTTTCATAGGGAACATTAAGAGAATTTAAAACCAGAGCTAAATAATTAGGTACATTAAATGAAAACACTGAAGTCAAATACTATTGTCATTGAATGAAAAAGTATATAGCATAATCATCATAATTTAATAAAGTAGTCTAAATGTAAAACTTGAAGTTATAACAAAAAGAAGAAATAGAATAGTGAAGTAGAAAAAATGCTAAATTTCTAATTTTATAATACAGAGAGTCAGAAATTATTAGCTGGATAGTTTACAAGTTCATATAGTAAGAAATATAAAAACAGGCAAGGAATTCTACTCACCCTCTTCAGTAAACTGGTTTTCCCTGAGGAGCATGGAGCTGGGCTTAACCCTGTCTGTAGTGGTTTATTTCTTTGGGAAAGCTCTGAAGCAAGTAGAGCAAAATGTTAACATCTGTTAAATTTGACTGCAACATTCTTGTCTGTTGTCAGTTATACTGCATTCTGTAGTTTTCCATATGTTTGTAATATTTTACATTTTGAAAGATTAGTTTTAGAAGTTGTAAAGATAACCACTAAATAGAATCAAAAGGAAAATATATACTAGTGTATTGCTGAAAAAGGAATATAAAGCTACATATGATGCAATAATACCATTGCAAAATACAGAAAAATTGGAAAGAATTAGAGGAAAATTACTCAAAACAAAATGACAAAAGCAAGACATTGGTTCTATTATGAGAATCACCCTAAACTGTTTCCACCTTCATATTAAATAACTAATAATAATGATAATAGTAATATTATTAAATATCTATTATTTTTAATATGCATCTGGAACTATGCTATATGTTACACTTCATGCTTTAAATAATTTATGCTCCTTAATCTTCATGACAATTCTGAATAAAGTAGTATTATATGAAAATTTCAATGATTAAGTTGACAAAAATAACTAAAACAATCTTTTAAAAAGAAGTTATTTAACATCTTCAATGTTTTTGTCTGAGAGACCAAAAGCATAAAGGTCAGGCTATTAAACATTATACAAAATAGAATCAAGGAAAAATCACTCAAATGCTGCATAGTAGTTAATTTTATACTTATAAAAAGTATGTTCTATAATTAACACAATTTAGATCTTTATATAATAAATGATAATACACTGAAATAACAAAATCAGTAGAAATGCGCTATGATCTAAACATTGGTGCCCCCATCTTACATTGAAATTCTAACAATGAAGTTGATTGTCTTAGGAGGCTGGACTTATGGAATGATTAAATCACAGGGGCAGCCATCATGATCAGAATCTGTGTCCTGATAAGAGACTGTTGAGAGCTAGCTAATCCATTCCAAAATGTGAGAACACCGTGAGAAGTAACCATCCATGAATCAGAAAATGGCCCTTATTCAACACCGAATCTGCCAGCAAGATGATTTGGACTTCTCAGCCTCTAGAACTGCAGGGAATAAATCCCTGTTATTTGTCAGCTACCCAGTCTGTCATATTTTGTTACAGCAGCCCTAACAGACTAAGACAAAAATGCAAAAAAAGAAGTATTTTTTGTGAAAAAAATTTAAATGTTTTTAGACATTTAAAATGACATATAAAAATATTTTTAAATTTAGAATACATAGATGGGCCTCCCAGGTTCTGAGAAATCTTTGTGCTGTATGAAAAGTATCATTCACATGTGTGACTGAACTTTTTTGCAAACATGGTACTTCCATCATTTCCTTAAAGATAGTCCATGACTCCCATTACAATGTGACCCGTCAAATTAT
>PVKS010018682.1:0-39660 GCA_004027875.1 Aplodontia rufa | reverse complement strand
TTAGTCTATATGAATGGGGCCCTTTGGAGTTTTGTAGAAAATGATGAGTTGTGTCATGAATAGAACAATGAACAGCACCCCTGGGCATCATCATGTGTTGGTTCTTTAATAAATCAAGACCAGGATTAGAACACACTCATTTTTTTTCACATATAAATAGTCAATGGCTTCTCAAAATCCAAGTGTTTCTTTCAAAGCACTGATTGGCCAGTTTATAGTTTAAAATGATTCATTTTCTGACAAACTGCCAAATTAGATATTTTTAGAGATCAAAAATACACTCACAATATATTTAAACTTAAGCTGTACCATTTTACACACTATTGCTGTGTTTAAGGCACTAAAACACAGGCACACTATGAAAAATATAGATAATTTAGTTACTTTATTAAACATTTAAAGGAAGAATACATATCCCTCATTTGAGAAGAAGGATTTGAATGGGCTCAGATATAAGTCATCTGGGTGCTACAAATTGTACATTTCTAGAAAAAGAAAATATGCCTTACTCCAGGAAAATACTCAATTTCAGCAGGTTTAGCAAACCTTACTAAAAATTGTGTTTAAGCCATTAGAACTGAAGAAATCTTCAAAGCCTTAAGACACAAGCCTTCACAGCGTTTAAAGACTATAGAAACTGAAATCACCTTAGATATCAAATCATTTGCATCATCTCTCCCTGGAAATTTAATATTGTAATGAATTATTAAGAGCTCAGGTATCTGGTAGACCTCAGATATATTTTCATCTCTAACACATGGAATTGTGTCAGCTCATACAGAACCCATAAACCAGGAAGCCAATTTCATCAAGTGTAAAAACAGGTAGTTAGGGGCTGGAGCGGTGGCTCAGCAGTTACGGTGCTTGCCTTGCATGTGTGAGTAGGCAGGTTCAAACCCCAGTACCACGTACACAATGAAGTGTCTGAGCAATGAAAGTCCATGAAAAACTAAATAAAATTGATTCTGTCTTTCTCTCTCTCTCTCTGTCTCTGTTTCTAAAAGAAAAAAAAGATAACTATAGAAATTTTCCACCAAGTCTCACCTTTATCCAAAAAGCTAGCATACCTTACCAACTTCTTTTTAAATTTTGCCTTTTTAATAGAAACTGCTGTTTCAGTCAGCATTTTCACTGATCCGACCAAAAGACCTCTGACAAGAACAATCAGAGGAGGAAGTTTATTTGGGGGACCCTGGTTTCAGAGGTCTCAGTCCATAGATGGCAAACTTCAATCTTCAGGCACCAGATGAGCCAGAATATCATGGCAAAAGGGTGTAGCATAGGAAAACAGGTGGCGCTATGACTCCAGGACACATACACACACACACACACACACACACACACACACAGTGCTCTGCTCGAAAAGGGAAAAATATATATCCCAAATGCATACTTCCAATGAATTACCTCCTCTAGCCATACTTTCTGACTGTAGTCACTACACAGTTAATCCCTATCAAGAGATTAACACACTATTCTCACAACCCAATCCTTCTAGCCTTTCTTAACTCTCAGATGAACTTTGGGGGACACCTAATTTAAAGCATAACAACTGCTTAAGAAATATTCCTAAAAAACACTATTTTTCTATGACAGAGGCTTAGAAACCAAATGTTTTATAAACCATGTTTGTGTCTCAGGTAACACATGGACAAATTATCTGTAATAAAATGAGAACAATCCATTATGAAGTCAGGATGTTTGACACATAGTAGTCACTAAGTGAAATGATGTTTAATAAAAAAAATTATAGAGAGCTGCGCTGACCCACCCAGCAGCCACTTGGACCCCAGGCCTCTAGTCCCAAACCAGCAGGAATGCCCAGGACTAGCACACACCAGTAACACAGCCTGGAGCCAAGGTGACCCTCAAGGGCCCCTAGGGAACCTCAATTCAGAGAAAACGAGGAATCAAGTTAGAAAAGGTTCACCTCAAACCTCAAAATTGTCTACTAAGAAGCTCACTGACAGGGAGTGGGGTGAAAACCTACAAAAAAATTACTAACAATTTATTACTAAAAGGAAAAATGAACTAAAAGAAGATTTAATGAAGGGACAAAGTGAGAAAACTCAAGAGATGAAAAACTATTATCAAAGAAATAGCATACTGAAAAAGAAAGTAATGGAACTAAAATCTGTTGACAATCACATCAGGGGAATGATGGAAGAATTTAACAACAGACTAACCTCTATAGAAAAAAGAACCTCAGCTGTTGAAGAAGGAACTTCCAACAATGAGGACAGGCTGAGTAAACTTGAGGATGCAGATGACCAAAAAACAAACAAACAAACAAACAAACAAAAAAACAAAAACCCTCACACAACGTGAACAGAGTCTTCAAAATGTCTAGGATGAATCAGAAGAATCAATCAAACAGTAATTGGGATACAAGAAAAAAATGAAAGGCAAACAAATGGTATAAATAATATTTTTTTTTTTTAAGAGAGAGGGACAGTGAATGAGAGAGAGACAACTTTTATTTAGTTTTTCATGCAGCTTTCGTTGCTAGGAAACTTTGTTGTATACTTAGTGCTGGGGTTTGAACTCGCGTACTTGGGCATGCTGGGCAAGCGCCGTAACCGCTGAGCCACTGCTCCAGCCAAAGAATATTCTTGACAAAATAGTTAAATTAAGTTTTTCCCATATTACAATAGAGTCAGATGTTCTAATCAGGAAATGTATAGCACACACAATAGATCTAATCAAATGAGAAACAAAAGGAGACAGAACATATTCAAAATGTTTAACAGAGAAATCAAGTAAAAAATATTAAGAGCTGCAAGAGAGAAAAGCAAAATCACATTCAGAAGCAAACGAATAAGGATCACCACTAACTTTCCAACTCAGGCTCTAGGAGTAAGAAGGTCATGTAAGGAGATATTTCAATCTCTAAACGACCACAACCTTCAGCCAAGAACACTCTACCCAGAAAAACTCAACTTAAAATTCGGAGGGGAAACAGCATCTCATGGTAAGATCAAATTCGCAGTATTCATGAACAGAAAACCAGCACTACAAAGAATTCTCAAAAATAAACTCCAGATAGAAGGACATGCAAACAATCCTCAAAACCCTCAAACAAAGGAAATTCTATCAAAGTACATATCATCAAAGGACAACCAAGACACACAGAATTCACTAATAAAACATGATGACTATGAACCAAATCCAAATATCTATCCTAACACTGAATGTGAATGGTCTCAACACACCAATTAAAAGACACAGATTATCTGATTGGAAAAACAAAATCCAACAATATGCTGCTTACAAGAAGCTGATCTTACAGCCAAAGACATCTACAGATTGAAAATGAAAGGATGGGAAAAAAATCTACCAGGTTTATGGCCCAAGAAAGCTAGGTGGGGTTGCAATCTGACAAAATAGATTACAACCATAAACTAATCAGAAGAGATAAAGAAGGTCATTAGATCATAGGAAAGGAAAAAAATACATCAGGAAGCATTTAACCATACTAAATCTCTATGTTCCAAGCAGGAACACTACCAAGTGTGTGGAAAAAATACTCCAGGACATAAAAACACATTTGGACTCTAACATGGTCATACTGGGAGACTTTTATTTTCTTCTATCCCCAACAGACAGATCACCACAGGAAAAAAAAGTAATAATAAAAAGACCTCCACCTGAAATCAAAAGAAACAAAAAATGAATCAACAATGGGGTTGGAGTGGTGGCTCAGGATTTACAGCATTTGCCTGGCATGCGTGAGGACTCAGGTTTGAACCCCAGCACCATGTACACAAATAAGTGTTGGAGCACCTAAAACAAATAAAATTGATTCTCTCTTTTCTCTCTTTCTCTTCTCTTTCACTGACTCTCACTCTCCAAAATATAGAAAAAGAAAGAAACAATGAAACAAAAAGTAGTTCAGGGAAAAAATAAATAAAATTGACAGGACTCCTAGCCAAACTCACTAAAAGAAGGAAGGGATTGAAGCAAATCAATAAAATCACTAATGTTAAAAAAAAAAAAGAGTGATCACAACTGACCCCATGGAAATTCAATGGATTATCAGAACATATTTTGAAAAACTGTATTCATCCAACTTAAATAATCTGAAATACATGGACAAATTTCTAGACACATATAACATCCACAAATTAATGCAGGAAGATATTAAAAGCCTCAAAAGCCCAATAACAGTCACTGAAATCCATATAGCAATACAAAGACTTCAAAGAAGAAAAGCCCAGAACCTGATGGATTCTCCACTGAGTTTTACCACACCTCTGAGGAGGAGATAACATCTTTCTTTATTGTTATTCCAAAAAATTGAAAAGGAGGGAACTCTCCCAAACACTTCTTATGAGGTAACCATTACTCTGATACCAAAACCCAACAAAGACACACCAAAAAAGAGAAAACTACAGACCAATATGCCTCATGAACATCAATGCAAAATTCATTAATAAAGTTCTAGAAAACACATTCAAGAACACATTAAGAAGATAATTCATCATGATCAAGTGGGCTTCGTTCCATGCTTGCAAGGCTGCTTCAATATATGCAAATGAATGAATGTGATTCATCACTTAAATAGAATTAAGGGCAAAAACCATATGATCATCTCAATAGATGCAGAAAAGTCTTTCAATAAAATCCAGCACCCATTTATGATCAAAATTCTGGAGAAGATTGGAATCAAAGGAACTTACCTTAACTATGTAAAGGCCATATATGACAAACGCTCAGCTAGGAAAATACTAAACAGAGAAAAGCTGAAGGAATTTCCAATGGACTTGGGGACAAGACAAGGCTGCCTGCTCTCACCACTTATTTTCAATATAGTCCTCAAGATCCTAGCCAGAGCAAACAGGCAAGAGAAAGAAATCAAATGGATAAGAATGAGAGGGGAGGAAGTTAAACTATTCCTTTTTGCTGATGACATGATCCTATAACTGGAAGATCCAAAAAACTCCACTGGCAAACTGCTTGAGCTTATGAACAGATATAGCCGAGTGACAGGCTATAAGATCAGCACCCATACGTCAATAGCTTTCCTATACACACACGAAAAAAAAAAAGGTAGAAGAAGAAATAAGGAAATCAGTCCTATTCACAATATCATCAAAAAGAATAAAATATTTGGGAATTAATCTAACAAGGAAAGAAAAATACCTCTACAATGAAAATTATTGAATACTGAAGAAAAAAACTGAAGAAGACCTGAGAAGATGGAAAAATGTTCAAAATTCTTGGTTAGGCAGAATTAATATAATTGAAATTATAATTCTGCCAAAAGCAATGTACAGATTCAATGCAATCCTCATCAAGATACCAATGTCATTCTTTACATATATTGAAAAAAGAATTTCGGAAATTCATTTGGAATAACAAGAAACCCAGAATAGCCAAAATATTACTAATCAAGAAAGAAGAAACAGGTGGCTCTGCAATATCAGATCTAAAATTATACTTTAGAGCTGTATTAACAAAAACAGCAGGGTACTGGTATTAAAATAGGAATAAACGGGTCTGGAGTGGTGGTTCAGTGGTTATGGCACTTGACTGGCATGCATGAGGACGCAAGTTCCAACTCCAGCACCACGTACAACTAAGTGTCGGTACAATGAAAGCCACATTAAAAACTAAACAAAATTGATTCTCTCTTTCTCTCTCTCTCTGTCCCCTTATCTTTTAAAAAATAGGAATAAAGGCCAATGTAATAGAATAGAAGATTCTGAGACAAACCAACAAATCTTTAAACATCTGATCTTTGACAAAGGGGGTCAAATATAACATGGAGGAAAGACAGACTATTCAATAAATGGTGGTGGAAACTGAAAGAAGATCCTTACCTTTCACCTTGCACAAAAATCAAATCAAAATGGATCAAGGAACTAGGAAGTAAACCAGCTAACATACAACTGCTAGCAGTACAATTAGGAGCCACAGTTCAGTATATGGGAGCTGTGAGTCTCAAAAAGACTCACAAACTGAAACAATTAACGTCAAGAATTAATGAGTGGTATACCATTAAATTAAAAAGCTTTTCTTCAGCCAAGAAGTTGGTTAAAACAGTCAAGAAAGAACCATGGAATGGCAGATAATTTTGATCTGTGATTCTGCCAACAGGGGACTAATATCCAAAATTTACAAAGAACACCAAAATCTTAATATCAAAACACAAACAATCCAATCAATACATGGACCAGAGAGCTAAATAGAAACTTCTCAACAGAGAAATTTGAGGAAAGCAATGAATACATCTGAAAGTGTTCTAAATCACTAGTAATCAGAGAAATGCAAATAAAACTGCATTATGATTTCACCTCATTCCAATCAGATTTGCAAAGATGAAGAATAAAAACAAAAACAGACGTTGGAGGGGTTGTGGGGAGATATGAACACTAGCACACCTTTGGTGGAACTGCACACTGGTACGCCACTCTGGAAAGCAGTGTGGACACTCCTCAAAAAAATAGGGATGGATCTACCATATGACCCATCTATCCCCCTTCTGGATATTTTCTCAGAAGAGCTAGAATCAGCACATTACAACAACAAAGCAAAATCGATGCTCCTACCAGCTCAATTTACAATAGCTGAAATTATGGAATCAACCCAGATGCCCCTCACTGGATAAATGGATCCAAAATTTCTGGCATATATATACAGTATAGTTCTACTCAGCTTTTAAAAACAATGGTATTGCAGCCTTTGAAGTTAAATGAATGGCAATGGAAGAAATTTTGCTGTGCAAATTTAATCAAACCCAGAGACTCAAGGGTCAAATGTTCTCCCTCGTTTGTGGAGATTAAAGCAAAAATCAAGACTTGGATGAAAGGTAGCCAAGCTGTTGTGCCTGACCTACCAAAGGCATAACAACACTTAATCTAGAAAAATTATAGATTTATAATGGAGGGCATAGAAGTGGAATAGAGGGGAGGAGGAGGGATTATCAGATGGAATCTGAGAAGACAATCAACAACGTAACTTACTCTTTATCTCCCCGAGAAGCCAAATAATACTGATGCAATCATCAATCATTTAATTCTGGAAAATTCACCATCATTTATATAAATATATGTATACATACACATATATAGATATATAGAGAGAATTGTTATATGTGGGGAACCTAGAAGAATGAAGAGACCAGGGTTTGGGCTCTGGATTAGGATCAAATGCATATATTATCACTTCATATGCATTTATGTTTTACAGCAATTCAACTCCTTAATAAAATTAAGAATAATAATAATAAGAAGAAGAAGAAATGCCTGAGGAAGACTCAGAATGTAGAAAGAATAAATAGATAGGATCCATCCAAACAGAGGAGAACCAACAATTTCATGTTGTTCAGTGACCCACATCAAAACCATAACCAGGCATAAGACACGGAAAAATGATAATATGCATTATATGATTACATTAAGTTTTTGATGAACTTTGTAGTTAATTAATAGGTGTCCTCTTTGTAGGTTTTTAATATTTCTGCCCTTGCCTCCCATATCCTCAGGCCTACACGTAGCCTCAAATCTCTTGTTGAAAGCACAGGAGATGGTCTTTCAAAAATACCACCTCTAAGAAGCGGCAACTCCATTGAAAAATTCCTAATTATAAAATAACCTGAAAGGCCAAACTTCTATCCAAAGTTCCTCCTGTCAGTGAAAGTTTCCTCCACCTCCTCTTATCACCACTTACTCTCATGAATTTGACAGAAGAAATAACAGAGAATAAAACGCATTTGTTGCCATAACCATCATCAGACCCTTGTATTTCACATTCAGACATACCTTATTAGCATTAGGGTTAAAAATTTTTCATAAGCAAATACATATGAACAAAGAAGAACCAAAAAACTACTGGAAGCACATATCCTATTGAGAAAAATCTGTGCATTACATTTAGCAAAATATCTAGTATAATGCAAGCTTGGAATAGATAGTTGTTATCTCCTCCTTCCTCAAACAACAGACAAAATATTGACACAACATCTATACTTCTTCTCAAATGCCAGTAGGAAAGTATTTGAGAATGTGTAGGCATTTCCATTACAGTAATTTCGACTGGCCTCTCAAATCAATGCAAACATCATTAATTTGGATTCTCCTATTGGCTTCTTCTGGCTGAATGGATTGCTACAAGCATGTGAGGCAAAGCCATTCACTTTAGTTTGCATTCAAAAATCATGGATTACTTAAAGATAGGGTCATTAAAACAGATTCTAAAGGGGAAAACACACATGCTTGACATTAACATTACTCTTTTAGTGAAAGCAAATAAATTTAGCCATGGTCATTGATTCCATATATTTCTGAAAATGATTTAGGAAGGTTCCTGTAGCGTTTAATACCGTGTGGCAAAAAATGAAATGGAAAATAACATACACATATAAAATTAAATAGGAATAAGAAATGTGTTCTGAAAATGAGTGAGATATTCAATCGAAGAGGCATGGAGCATAATATATATTCCAGGGACAAATGGTTTGATTATGATAAATTCAACTAAAAGTTCACATAAAGAAATTATTTTAAAAAGTTAAAATAGATGATCAGTCAGAGACGAAAAGTATCTGGTGGAAAATGAATCTTAATTTGTCATCAGGTTTCATTTCCATTTGCTGTTTTTACAGAGAATACGGATGCCACTCTTTGACCCAGGTAAGACACCCAAATGCCAACTATAAACTGTGTGACCTTAGCTACAACCTCTTATTCCTTGTTGTTTTACCTTTTTATCCATAAGCCAGGAATATCAATGACAAAATAGCTGTGCTATTGAGGAATCACAAAAGACAAAAGCAAAGTCCTTGCTATATGCTCAAAGTTAACTCCCTGTTCTTTCACTGGCTCCTTTGTAACCCTTGAAATTACTGACTCCCTTCAAATTCTTCTTCTAAATATACACAGAATTCCCATTATTGGTTACAGCATGTCAATAACTGAGTCCAACGATCTTTAAAAATTCTGATTGCAAATCCACATTACTAAAATTTAAAGAACAAAATGAAAATGACAAAAACATTTAAAATGTAAAAACACTCAAGCTCTTAAAGAATTGCTTTTTGTCTTGAAAATCCAAGCAAAGCAGTAGACCATGCAATAGGACCCAGATTTCCTCATTCTCACGTAACAATTTTTTCCTCTCAAATGTACGACATAGCTTAGACTACACATGGGCATGTGTATTCCTGGGTTTCTGCCAAAGCAAGAAAGTTCCAGGCATCACTGGTAATCTCAACAAATAATAAACGTTTGAAGTATGCTAATTAACCTGATTTAAGCATTGCACATTGTATGAGTGTATTGAAATATCTTGTATTCTCTAATATTTCAATTACAAATTTAATTTTCTCAAAAATTTCTCTGGCTGGAGCAGTGGCTTGGCGGTTACGGTGCTTGCCTGCCATGCGCGGTACGTGAGTTCAAACCCCAGCACCCATGTATACAACGAAGTGTCTGAGTAATGAAGATTACTTGAAAAACTAAATAAAAATTGCTTCTCTCTTTCTTTCTCTCTCACTATTCCCTCTTTCTTTAAAAAAATTTTCTCTTCTTAAGCATCAGAAGATGCTTCAATTATACATGTTATCTCTTCCTAAAAAAAAGAAAAGAGAAAGAAAGAAAAAAAGTCAAGAATTGAACAAGCTGGGAATGTAACTCAGTCAAGTGTTTGCCTGATATCCATAGGCTTACGGCTCTGGGCTCAATTGTCAGCACATAGGAAAAAAGAAGAAAAGCCAAGAATCAAACCTTTTTATCCTCCATGATAACTCAATATAATACCATGAATTTTAAAGGATCTTCAATTAGTTTAAATATCCACAACCTAAAATAAATAATAGAAAATATTGGTGAAAATAAATGATCCAAATTTTTATAAGGTTAGTGAATTTTAAGTATGACAAACACACACATTATAGCATAATTTTAAATCTATTAGTATACTACATATTTTAAATTGGAACTGACAAGGCTAGTTTTTGTACTAAAAGACTAAATTCTCTCAAGTACTACAAGTATATAACATATGTTTATGTATATAAATTAATGTCAAAAATCTGACATTATAGTTGTGAGTCTCATCAACTTATCTGTATATAAATTTTTCCATATTTAAAAGAATCTCATGCACTAAGAAAAAAAATAATGCCATCCCAAACATGTTTGGGAATCATTCCTAAAAGAGATGAGGTTGAATAAATCGCCTGTCATATTTGTCTAGTATATTAACTGGAGGCACATTAGGCCCACTGCTGGGACACATCACTATCATAGCTGATTGTACGCTAAATATTATCTAATTAGTCATCCTTCTATAAGATCTGAGACCCACACTCAGGTAGCTATTTCAGAAGACAACATCCCACTTTTCTTTACTCTCAAATTTAAATAGCTTTTGGTTCATTGTGGAAAATTGTAGAACTCCGTAAAAGTTTTTCATTCCTCTTATATTTTAGCAGTTTTGTGGTAACATAACTTTTAAGAATGTCATACTTAATAACACCTGATTACATTCTGCATGGCTTTCCGACTTTAATTTGACCATAAGCTTATGCATCTTATACTCACTCTATCAACCATGATAATAATTCTAAGCACGCACATTGTGTTTACCATGTATCAGGACCCTGCCCTAAGATCTGTATTACTCTTTTAATAATTTCTGCAAATCTAGCATTTAGTAAAATAATGTTTTCCTTCACTTTATAAAGGAAGGTACTGAATCAAGTTGTTTATTAGTTTATCCAACATAATGATTCAGAGGTGAAGTTGGATAGAAGCCAGGGTCTGGCCTCAGAATGTGCTCTTTACTGAGCACCTTGAGCTGGGAACAAAGGATTGCAGTGGTGAATGATGCCTCTTTCTGTTTCTCCTAAGGGGCCCTCATCACAAAATCCATTTCCTATCTTTATGACGTTGGGACTGTTTTGTCAACTGCCATGGTTTTATTTTGTGCTTGTCCTGTGTTTGAATATTTGTTTGCAGTTTAGATGGATGGGTCCGTTTTTACAATAGTGTTAAAAATCAGCAACTTGTCTTCCCTTGACACAGGAAAGTGATTTTCCATGTTCTTTAGATGGGAAGAAATGTGAATCTGTCTTATAGCCCTAGAATAATTACAAAGAGAGCAAAAGGGATCATATGTAGGCCTTCATTGCATAATTGCAGTGTTAAAAGTTACTAAAGTTGGAGATCTGATGAAGGTATATGTGAAAAAAGAAATGTTTGATTGCCATGAGTAGCAGAAACACCTAGATTAGTGGCCAATATTTGGAAATATCATCATTATTAAACTTGGGTTATGCTCCCTGGAGGAATGAAAGACATTCTTCTCAAAGAGCCAACACAAAAGCAGCGGAAATAAAATGTCATTTGTAATTAAAATGAGGGCTTTGGATATTGTTTGAGGATAAAAATGCAGTACACGTCTATCCAAAATAACTTAATTACAGAGATCATATGGGGGATTAACTGAGTTTTGAGGACATTCTTTTAGAGAACAAAATGACAAGAATGAAATATTGCAGATGTGCAGATAGTAAAAACTTCCATGGAAACAAATTATCCATTGATAATCCAATTACCTGTTGCTTGCAGATCTCCAATCTCTTAATTACCTCCATTTATTTTGAATCAGCTTTCAGCCACTGAAATTCGTTATGGTCCATTCGAGTCTCTGCCACAATTCAACACTTTAACATTTCATTTTTTTTTATTGTAAAGAAAATAGGCTTTCATTTTTTCACCACTTGGTTTTATACTGTATTTCCAATGCACGGTTTTGGGCATGTTATTATTTCCTTCTAACATGAAAACATGGTCTATGCCAGCCCCAAATAGAACAGCAGTTGCTGAATGTATTAAGCCAGCACTGACATTGCTTACGGAAGGAATTCTTTAACTGTATATATACTACTTCACAAAACAGATAAAAGCATAAACCATCTCACATCATGTTAGTATCCATTTCCATCCTAGTTCATATCATCCTGCTATTTCTGTACATCAGTGTGGTATGATAATATATTCATAACATGACACTAAAGGAGTGTGGATAAAATGGAAAGGACTGAGAAGATTTCTCTTTTTTATTTACTCACACTAACTTTAGCGTGATTGTAGAGACTGACATTTTCACTACCTTCCCAGGGTAGCCAAAAAAGTCACCATAGGAATCACGAAAACATTTCTGCAATAAATCTCATAGATCTATATGACCAGAATAAACAGTAAGTACTATGCTAGTAAATGGAGATCATATAAAAAAGAACATGCTGTTCTCTGTAATCAAAGATAAAAAAATTATATAAACCCACAATATTTGTGCTTTTTCACCCATAATCAAGTCTATGTCTTTTGACTTCTCACCGTTTTTCAACACTAATGTCCATGTTTTGTAGCTCAAATCTTTAAAAGGAAGACTGGTGAATCTAATTGAACAATCATGTTCAAAATCAGGAGAAACAGCACTACCAGGAGGTATGTGGCACCAAACCTAGGATTACTTTTTTTTAATACCAAACACAGGATTCATTTGGTGTAGGCATGGCAATGCGATTAAGCTTAGCCTTTAGTGAAGGCCTAAAGTGCTTATAATGAAAAGTATAAAAACGTAGACTGCGGCAAAAATCTTTCCTACAGCACATCTCTGATATTTTCTGTCATTTTTATTCTTTTTTTCAAAGACGCTACTGCCACAAAGCATGTTCATTTAACTTTGGGAGTGAAGTCACAGGCCCTGTCCTCTGGGCAGCCACCTCTGCTTCTTTAGTTTATGTGCTGGCATGCAGTTTGTTTCATAAAACACAACCATAACAGCGATAACCACAGTGAATCAAACAGCAACACTCAATATACGCTGCCTACCGGAGACAAACATTAACTGCAAAACGAAAAGAAGTTGAAAGTAAATGGATAGAAACGGCAGAACATGAAAAGAGGAGGTGTATGAGACCTGAGATGGGTGAACTTAGGCAAGTTACTTCATTTTGCTGTGCCCGAGGTTTTGGATATGTAAAATTGGAAAAATAATAGAATCTACCATATAGGTTATTGTACAACTAAAATGAATAAACATGTAAAATGCTTAAATCATATTTCCAGTCCTAAAAATAACTGGGTTTGCCATAATGTAGTGATATAAATATTATAAGAAAGACAGGTGCAAAAAGCTGTATGAATTCACAGAAAAGATGAGTAACTTTTTGCCTTGAGTTTACTGAAGAAATCCAAGAGGAAAAAAAATGTACAGCAGAACACTGGGAATATAATTAGTTAATAAAAGTGGAAATTTCAGGATGTGAGTAATATATAATGGAAAATAATGTCAGGTTTGGGGAACAATATTTGGCTTCATTTAGCCAGAGGATAAAATACACAGCGAAAGGCTGAAAGAGGATTAGACTGACAACGTACTATTGTTCTTGGTGGCAGGACGGTTCTGTGTGGTACGGAATAAAGAACATGAGATCCGACTGAGTCACAGGCCTGCCCTGTGTGATTCTTGACACATAATTTAACCTCTCTGTGCTTCAGTATTTTTCAATGTTCTGAAGATTAAATTATGTAATATATGAAAACCAATGCTTATGGAGTAAACATATAAGACCATCATTTAGAAAGTTGCTCTATGAAAAAAAACTGAAGAAAATTCTCTAACCTCTCTGAATTTCAGATTCTTTACATTTAAAAATGAAAATTAAGTGTGACAATATGAATGCACATGAAAGTTATATTTGTAAGCCATAACTTGACATATAAACCAACAAAATTAAGGGAGCATTTTTTGAATATCTACTAAATGCTACTGAGTATTCTAAATAAATATAAATGCATGTGTATTCATTTATTTTTATAATAATGAAGTGACATAGACATCATTAATTCAATTTTATTGACAAAGAAGTTGATACCAATAAAAATTAGCAAATGTTCAAATTCACATAGCAAATCTAAGAACAAGTTAGTCTAATTTCAATTCCATGATCTGATTTTTTTATTTTATTGTCTTAAATGATTGCTATAAAGATTACTATTTAGAGCAGGGGATGTAGCTCATGTGTGAGACCCTAAGTTTCATCCCCAGTACTGTCAAAAAAAAAAGCTATTTATAATATATTAATATATTTTTCTTTTGATTCTCTTAGTATATTTAAAATAAGATTTAAAAACTAAATGAAAATAATTAAGTTTGTATGAGTTAAGTTGTTTATTTAGAAAGAGTGCCTTGTCTGTGATTTATCCATGCTTTTATTTAAACAAAACTGCTCAGAGTAAACTTCGGGGAGGATAAATTCAATAGAAAATTAGAAATATTTCCTTCCTGAGGGCATTGTTTCCAGAATGTAAGGAAGAAGCTGAAAGTAAAATGCAATCCACAGAAAGGTAATTTAGCATCTGGCTCCAACTAAATATCCATCTCCACGCTCATCTATCAGACTGTGGCATGCAAGCTTTGCCTGACCTCATGTTGAGAACCACAACTTGTGCTGTGTTATCCAAAATCTCCAACTCTCAGAAACCTTGAGGTGTATATAGCAGTGACATTAAGGCACTAATTTTGATCCAACAAAGAATGGCAAGCTCACTCTTATCTCAGGGGAGTCATTAGCTCTAAAGATCACACAGAAAATCATTTCTCTAATTTCATTTCATTATTGCAAACCCAGACTTTTTTTTTTCTTCAAGTGCAATTTTTAATCCTCATAAATACCTCTCCACTCTAATAAAAGACCATTTCCACTAGTGGGAGGTCCAATTAAAGTTAGCTATTTGCAATTAGACCTGTGTGATATCCTGACACAGAGAATTGTTTGCCCCAGTGTGTTGTGTGGATCACCAGTACCTCCAGAGATAGTGCCACAGACTGCTTCAGACATCCCTAGAGTTCACTTTGGCATCAAAGAAAATAGAGTCATTGGAATGCAAAATGCAATTCTCTCTTCTTGGTTTACCGACAGTATAAAAAACTAAAGCCTTGTGTTCTATCATCAGATTTATTGACGTATGTGTGTTCTATTTGATTTATTTGTAAGAACATTTAACATGAGATTGACCCCTTAATGAATTTTTAAGTGTACATTATGGTATTGCTAACTGTAGACACAATGTTGCTCAGTACACCTCTGAAATTCATTCATCTTGGATAAGGGAAGTTTCACACCTGGGGAAATAGGAGCTATTCATCATGTTTTCTAAGAATTCTTCTTATGCAAGGGATTGGGGGATGGGAAGAGGGAGGCAGAGGGGTGTGGGGGGATATTGAACAAATTTTATTGCTGTATTGTGTGCATCTAGGAGGAATATGTGACAACAAATCCCATCATTATGTACAACTATAATGCACTAATGAAAATAAATTTTAAAAAAAAGAAGAAGAAGATCTTTTACAAGATGTGATGATGCAGCCTGTAATCCCAGCCATTTGGGAGGCTGAGACAGGAGGATAAAATGTTCCAGGCCAGCCTAGGTGGCTTAATGAGACTCTGTTTCAAAATGAAAAGATGAAAAGGGCTGAGGACGTAGCTCAGTGGTGGAGATTCCCTTGGTTCAATTCCCAGTACCCCCCTCCCACACACATAAATGACCTCTTTGTGATAAATAAACAAGCAAAAGGTTTTTAGAATCAAAGCCACATGATCACCCATGTACCATCTACTTGATATTTAATGGCTTAAACCCTTAATTGGTCTTTGGTATCCTTTTCGTCAGACACTTTTGGAGCTCTGAAAATATTACGTAGGTTAAGAAGTGCAACACCTTTGAAGAAGCAAATTGTCTTCATTTTTATTTCTGGATGACAGGTATTTTGGATATAAATCCTTGTCAGATGTATAGTTTGTTAGACTGTACTGTGTTCACTACTATATCTTTGTGGTACATTGTGAAGTCAGGTAGGGGAATAACTCCAGAATTCTTCTTTTGCCTTGATGTCACATTCTGTGGAAACAGGCTATTCAACTTCCATTCAATTTGGATGCTCTTCTATAAATTTACCTACTAGGTAGAACTTCCTGTATGATATTGAACAGATGTGGTAAAAGTGAGCATCTTCATCTTAGAGGAAGAGCAGTCCACTTGTGCCAGTCAATATGGTGTTAGCTGTGGGCTTGCCCTATGTGGTCCCTGCTGTGTTGAGATACATTCATTACACACATAATTGATTGAGAGCTTTTATTGTGACAGGATGTTGAATTCTGTTAGAATTTCCTCACATCTATTGAGATGTTTTTCTTTCATTCTTTTAACATGATTTATTACATTTGTTGGTCTGAATATATCAAACCATCCTTGTTTCCCTGAAATGAATTTACTTGCTCATGTTGAATGATCTGTTTACTATGTTGATGCATTCAATTTCTAGTATTTTGTTGAAGATTTTTTTGTGTTTATGGTTTTAAGGGATTTAGGTCTGCAGTTATTTTTTTTATTCATATTTTTCTTACCTAGTTTTGTTACTAGGATAATGCGGACCCCAAATTGGTGTGTTTGAAAGTATTCCTTTCTCTATAATTTTTCAAAAAAGCTCAAAAAAGAATTGATATTTTTTAAAATCTACTGATAACATTATCAGTCCCTAGACTTAAAAAAAAATTGATGGGAGACTTATATTATTAATTCTGTTTCATTACTAGTCATTGGTATGTTGAAATTTTCCATTCCCTCTTTATTAAGTTTGGTAAGTCCTATGTGTCAGGAAAATGTATTTATGTCTTCCAGGTGATCCAGTCTGTTTAAATTGTTCTGTATATTACATTCCCAACATATCAATACTGAATATCTAGTAAGTATGCTTTCCACATAGGATGATCAACTCAAAGAACTTGGAACTGTATCCTCGGGTGCTGTATTAAATCAGTTGCCAAGCAGGTACATCATGGCAAGTAATTTGTACCATGGAACAATAAAATGCAACGCAAGGATGAAGCTATCACTTAACATATGGAAATCATTAATACTAATTTCTATCATTATGTAAAACTGTAATGCACTAATAAAAACATATATATTTTAAAAATACTAATCTTCCTATCTACTAACTGTTTCTGCTCAAATAAGATGCTCATGAACTGAGAGATTTGATGAGTTATTTTCTAGTAGTTTGCTAATACGCACCCTTCACTGGAGGAGCTAAACCAGTTACATTTTCCTGATTTACCTTTGTACTATGACTAGGCTAGTATGGGCTGTTTTCTGATATTTTAACTTAAATTGTATATGGAATTACACAGCAATTCACATTTAAATTTTAGGCATAGAAAAACTATAATACAAATTCAGGTGGAGAAATGTAGAATGAAGGCTTATCAACTAATATATTTATAAATCATTCCTGGTTAAGTAAATTGTGGTGTGTCAGACACTGACAATTTAGACTGCTTATTTTTTTTTCCTTTTTAAAAAAGTGATATATGGTTCATTTATGCTGAGTCCTTGACTATCACATCGCTGTAATTTGCATTGTCTTTATCTTGTAATTCAGAATTCTACAATCCATTTATAGCACAAAAATAATGGGTACATTTTACCACTAATGAGGATTACTCACCAGCTCCCACCCACTAGGATTTCTACTGTGTTTAATTCATCCCTGCTTACATTAGTATGCTGAGTTTCATAACAGAATGCCAGGAATCACACCATAAAATCCAGAGCTGCACTAAAACAATTCAATCTTTAAAATAAAAAAATCAGAACATTTAAAAATTTTTGGAAACCTCTTATGTATGCTTAAAATTAAATATGTAAAAGCATCTATTCCTCATCTAACTTTAAATTCTCATTTTGTCATCATTTTTTTATAATTTTTTTTATTTTTGAACAACCATACAAGTTTTCAACAAAATAATATAAAATGTGTATAGATTCTGGATATTAGAATTACCCTCAGGAGTGCCCCCCCAATTACCCACCCTTATCCCTCCCTTCCCCTTCCCACAATATCACTAAAAAAGGATTATGTTGTATAACATTACACCTTATCTGGATTTAACACATGATAATAGACCAACTTTCTCACTGGCCAGGGTCTAGGCCCAACGTCCACAGATGAGTGGAGACAATCGACCTTTAGTTCTCTGTGTTAAGCTGATTTTACTCAGCATAATTTCTTCTGTAGCCATCCATTTACCTTCAAAGGCTGCAACATCATTGTTCCTAACTGCTGCGTAAAATTCCATGGTATAAATGTACCACAGTTTTTGGATCCTTTCATATGAGAGAATATTGTAAAATATGGCTGGCTGCCTCCTCTCCAAAAGGAAACTTGTCTCTATTTCAAAACTGTTTTATTGATAAGGGCAAAATAAACAGCCTACAGATTTTGACATTCCACCGTATGGAAATGGAATTCTCAAAAGATTTCCCTTGATTGGCAGGAGCTGAGGCTTCTAAGACAAATGAAGCTACCACCAAACATCAGATGGGAAGGGTGTCAGCTGTTAAAATAAATGCCCTGGTCTTTGTCCCCTACTGTCCTGTGATTTTCTAGATCTTCACAGTGCCTGTGCCCAATGGGAGTTCTGACTCCCTGAAAGCCTGGCTTCCTGTGTCAATGGGAAGTCTGTTTGTCACAGCCCGTACACCGTCAGGTGACAGAGATTTAAGAACAATGAAAAGAATGAAAACTGGCTTTATAGGGCAGGAGCGATGGCTCAGCAGTTGGAGTTCATGTGGCATGCGCAAGGACCTGAGTTCAAACCCCAGCACCACATATACAACTAAGTGTCGAAAAAATGAGGACCAGATGAAAAACTAAATAAAATTGATTCTCTCTTTTCTCTTGCTCTCACTGACCGTCTCTCTCTCTTAAAAGCAAAACAAACAGCAACTAGAAACAATGGTATTGCAGCCTTTGAAGGTAAATGGATGGCTATGGAAGAAATTATGCTGAGTGAAATCAGCATAACCCAGAGAACCAAGGGTTGAATGTCTTCATTCATCTGTGGAGGCTGGAACTAGACCCTGGCCATTGAGAAAGGCGGTCTATTATCATGTTTTTAATCCTGATAAGGTGTAATGTCATACAACCTAAGGCATTTGTAGAGATGTATTGGGAGCAGTGGAGAGGGATAAGGATAGGTAATTGGGGGAGGCACTCGGGAGTAAATCTAATTTTCAGAATTTATATATATATATATATATAATATTATTTCATGAGAAACTTGTTTGATTGTTCAACTAAGAATTTCTGAATAAAATTAAAAAAGCAAAACAAACAAGCAAACAAAAACATGTGGCTTTATTAAGAAAAAGGACAACAAGCAGACCACCTGCCTTACCTGGGATAACTGTCTCCCTTCCCTAAATGAACAGTTCAAATATCCTCTAGAGTTCAAAGCTCCTCTGCTCCTTCTCTAGGACTCTGTATCTGTACATGACTCAATTCTCACACCACAGCAAATGGACTTCCGGTACCCTCCTATCTCCCTGATTAGCACATGACCCTGCAATGTCAGTACGTGTACTTGAAAAAATTGTATAGTATAAATGTCAAATCCTGGCTGTCACTCACAAAGGGCCATGGACTAGTTATGCTTTTAAAATACAACTCACTATTTTTAATGTCTTTTTAAAAGAGAGAAAGAAAGGGAGAGAGGGACAGTGGACAGAAATAACTTTATTTGATTTTGCATTTGGTCTTTTTTCTCGGACACTTAATTGTGTATGCGGTGCTAGGGTTCAAACCCATGTCCTCACATGTTCTAGGCAAGGGCTCCAACCACTGAGCCACCACTCCAGCCCATCTTTAGTATCTTTAATATTTGATGTTATTTGATATACTTAATAAAATTATCTTCTGTAAAATGTCCTCATTCTAGCTAAACCCCCCTTTCACACATGAAGAAATATTGTGAAGTGCATTAGCCTTCAAATATTACTTCAAGAAAAATTAAAACAAACATGGGATACTTTTACATCTTCAGAAGATAAGTTTTAGATGGGAAACCTTGGAATGTATATTTGCAGTGTAAAATACTTCTTGATCTAGACCAAAATCCTCTGGCAATATTTGGAGCAAGACATTTTTAAAATGCTGCCTGATTCTCTCCAACTCAACTGAGTTCACAATTTGGCTTCATGAGTATCTTACAATGGCTGTTCCACATTCTGCTATTAGGAGATGAATGAAAATTACAATGAGCTTTCAGACTCATAGTTATTTAGAGGTTGCTCTCTCATATCAAGAATAGGTAAACATAGTCCCGTCACAGTAAGTCTAACATTGTTCTAGAAACTGTTGATTCCTTCCTACCAGGGTGATTGATATAGTCAAGGAATTTATTTCATGGAATGCTTTTGGAAAAAAAATGCTTTGTACTCTTAAAGATATTAAAATAAAAAGTGGGTGAGTGCATGTATGTGTGTGTGTGTGTTTGTGTGTGTTTGTATTTGTAGGTAAGTAGTTCAGTGAATCATAATTTCCCACATACTTAAAAGCACATTTATGTATACTAGTACTATTCTTTTGTAAAAAATAGAGACTATGTACATCTTGGAAGTTGTAGCAGAAAAAAATTAGAGAAAGAAAGCAACAAGGAGTATACAGAGTTTGAGGTAAGCCTTGAAGGCTATGCAGAAATAAGATTGTCTATGGACAGTGTAGAAGGCAAGAATCTTAACATGACCATATGAGATTCCCAACCTCTTTATTCAATCAATTACTAAACATGATATCACTGTGAAGAGACTTTAACCTGCTTGAGATCATCCAGGTGAGCCTGACCCAAATAAATAAGCCATTTTCTTTTTAAAGATAGAGGGTCAGTGAGAAAGAGAGAGAGAGAGAGAGAGAGAGGAAGAAATTAATTTTATTTAGTTTTTCATGTTTCTTTCATTGCTCCCATACTTCGTTGTGTACTGGGGTTCAAACCTGGGTCCTTGCGCATGCCAGGCAAGTGCAGTAACTGCCTATTTACCGCTCTAGTCCCATAAATGAGCCATTTTAAAAGCAGAATTTTCAATTGCTGAGGGCAGAAGTCAGAGAGAAAGGCAGTCCCACTGGCCTTGAGGAAGAAAGCAAACAGATATGTCTGAAACTTCCCAGGGTAGTCTATATAAATGCTGAAAGCAACCTCCTGCCCCTGGCCCATGAATAACCAGCAAAAATAAATGAATTAAATAAATAAATAAAATAAAATAAAAAATAGCCGGACAGCTGCAAGTAAATTAAATATTCAAAGCACCAGTGACATGAGCAGAGGATTAAGACCTGCACATGTGGATGGCAGACCACGGCAACCTTGATTCATTCTGTGAGAACTAAACAGAAAACCCATCTATTTGTGCCCTGACCATTAAGGGAAAAAAAGATAATAAATGTGCTGTTTTCAACTTCTGGGTGTGTGGTGACTTATTACAACATCAGGAGAAAGGTACTCAGAGAAGGATATGTACGGATAGAATGAAGTTAAAAGTAAACTGATATAAATATTGATTTGCCTGGTGTGAAGGTGTAACAATGGTCAGCAGAGGTCATTAGTTTTAGTTGAGTGGGACAGCAACTCATGGATGTTAAGCTGAGGTTTAGTCTCTACTCCCAGAGGAATCAACTTGTCATGGGAGTGTCAAAATGAAAATGATCTATTTTATGCCAATGTGTAGTATGGTTTCAGGATATAGAAGTGCTCTCAGCCTGGGGCTCCCAGACAAATAGAAAGGAGGCAGAAGAGGATGAGCGGATGAGTTGGATGAGAACAACTGTTAGAACAAAACTCTAATGGCCCGGGGGCCTTTCTATGGCTGATCAAGTGTTATATAAAGGACCTGGAATGTAGGATTGCGGGAATAAAGAGCCAATTGATCGGAAACAGTGAACAATTTTTTTAACAAATTCTTTGAAAATATATGGTCAGTGACTGAGGGGATAAAAGTATTAAAGTCAAGAGCCCTAACAGAGGAAAGTGAGGAAAGGTAAAGTTGTCATTAAGAGAAATAATGAACTTGCCAAAAGAGCCCACTTTGAAAGATGGGGTTAAAGTAGTGAATTTTAAACAATTCTAGGTAAGATTTTCAAACTAGGATTATAATGCACTTGGTTCTATGAAGGTGAGTTCATCTATGAGTGAAATGAGGTGAGAGTTATTGATTAAAATTTCATGTCAATTGATATTCACTTTAATTTCTTTTGAAAATATAGCAGATGCTTAAATTGTCAAAGGGGAGATAAGGACCATTCATGGGATATTTTTTTGTAATGATTACAGATCATCCAGTTAGGAATCACCTTTATACAGAAGGTAGTGAACAATCTGGAATGTAGAGAAATTACCAAGACAATAGATGGCAATAATTGAAGTTTTTGACAATAATTGAACTTTTAAAATATGTTGGCAGTAGAAAAGGAGAATTTTGCCTACAAATGAAAATTCAGTTACAGAAGTTCACATTGGAATAAATGACTTACTTGAAATTATGTGATTTAGCTTTTTCTAAAGCTTTCTTCAAAGCCAAATGAACAAAGGAAGAAATAGACTCAGGGCTCATAGGCACTGTGTTTATCATTTTTCACGTGACTATTCTTACACACTCTATAGTGAAATGCAATATTACTTCTCATTTTTCTTTAGCAGGAAGAAAATGAAATACAAAGAAGTTAATTAATGAGCCTCTAAATTGACAGGACTTGAACCTGGTTAACCTAAGGAGATAATCTTACATGATTTCAAATCAGAATCTGCACTCCATTATTTCATGTTACCTCCTTCCAGCCTAAGTACATTGGGAATTTGTGAACTGAAGTTTTAATAAGTAGCAAATACATAGTTTAATTTAAGGAAAGAAAAACTTTCCTTTAGTTTTCCAGAAGTTTCAGAAAGCACAACTAGATCAAAGAGAAGATATAGAGCACTCGTTACAATTGTTGAGTATTTCTGATAATATGGCAATACTGTTGGTGAATGTGTCTTCTACTGGGAAACATAGTTGGAAACCTCAAGTGGACACACACACACACTTTGGAGCTACGAAATCCAGATTCCTATATTTTCTTCAGCACTCACTGACTATATGGAATTGAGCATGATATTTACCTCACAGGGGTATGGCTTAACAATTTAACAAAATGGAAATATACACTAAAAGAATTCCATGAATTAATTCCTAAAAATAGAGCATATAGAAGGCAGGGAATTGGTTGAGATAATTTGAAGTGATTTTCTAATGATATAATTGTATTTATTTATGTCAACAATAATTAATATAAGTATATATATAGTTATATATTAATATATATAATATATATTTATTATATATATAATTAATATAAGTAAATATATAGCCATACAATTACAGCCACAGGACACACATAGAATATTTCCATCATACCAACAAAGATACTATATGTCCAATTACAGTAAATTTCTACTACTTTCACACTGTGCACCAATGATCTATGTTTTTATACATTTGTTTCCTGAACATTTCATATAAATGGGATTATAAAATCTGTAAGTTTTGTCTCACTTTTCTCCCTTAGCATGTGTTTGAGTTACATTCATCTTATTCTAAGTACAAAAGTACATGATCAGTACTCTATTGCATGTATAAACCACATTTTATTTTATCTGTTCACCAAAAGATGGACATTTGAAGTATTTCCAGTTTGGGGCCATTATTAATAATGCATTCACGCACAAGAATTTTTGTGGACTAATTTTTCTTGGTAGATTGCTACAGTTGGAATTACCAGGTCACATAGTAAATTTATTTTTTAACTTTTTAAGGAATTGCCAAATATTTTCAAAGTGGCAGCATCATTTTGCATTTATATACTTAGCGATTGGAGGACTCTATTGGGATCCCGCATCCTTACTAATAGTATTGTCTCCTTTTTTACTTAAGCATTAGAGTAAACATACACTGCTATTTCATTATGATTTCAGTTTATGTTCCCTAATGATTAATGCTGTTAAGCATTATTTCATATATTTATTCACCACTTAGATGTTTTCTATGTTAAAATAAATGTCTACTCAAATGTGGCATGTACTAGATTTTGTGTTTCCCAAAATTTATACGCTGAAATCTTAACCTCAATATGATGAGATTGCTTTAGTAATGGGGAGCCCTTTGGAGATAATTGTATTGTGAAGGTGGAGTGCTCAGCAATGGAATTTTTGCCCTTGTAAAAGAGACCCTAGAGAGCTTGCTCACTGTTCCTACCAGGAGAGTTTACAAGGAGAAGTTGGCAGTCTGCAAATGGAAGAGAGGACCTCACTGGAAGCTAACCCTGCTGGATGTCATGATCTCAGACATCCAGCCTCAAACACTGTAAGGAGTAAATTTCTATTGTGTATTAGCCACACACTCTTTGGTACTTTATCACACCAGCCTGGACTAGGATATAATCTTTGTGCATATTAAAATCAGGTCATTTGTCTTCTCATTATTGAGCTATAAGGAGTTGTTATATATTCAAGATACAAGTCATTCATCAAAATATATAATAGGTAAATATTTTCTTCCAATCTTTGGCTTGTCTTTTCATTTTCTTAATGATTAACATGTGAAACCTTTTTTATCTTAGTGAAATTTAATTATTTGTCTTATAAGGGTTGTGGTCCATGCTTTTCCTGTTGTAGGTAACAGGTTTTTGCATAACATAATGTCATTTAGATTTCTGTAATGTTTTGTTCAGAAAACATAATTTTAGTACTTAAATTTCTTTGTATAAGTCATTTTGTGTTATTATTGTGAATGTTACAGAGATGGTCTATACTCATTTGTTTGAGTTAGGATATCCATTTCCCCAGCACCATCTGAAAAAAGAACTAAACTTTTTTCACTAAATTTATGTGACCCATCAGTATAAAAATAATTTATCTTACCTAGGTGTATTAGAACATGCTTGTAATTCTAGTGACTGAGAAACTTAGGCAGTAGGATTGCAAGCTGAAAGCCAGCCTTGGCAAATTAGTGAGACTCCGTCTCAAAATTTAAAAAAAAAAGGAAAATAAAAATATTGATTGATCTTATTGATTCTTATAAAGATTGTATTTTCAGTTTTAGTTCTGTTCCACTGTGTGTGTGTATATATATACACACACACACACACACTTCAAGCAAGTAGCATGCGATTGTGTATAAAATACCTTTACATTACTTTCTGCATTGGGAAGTACAAACTTTGTTTTTCTTCAAGCTATTTTGGCTATTCCCAGTCTTTTTTATGTCTATTTTTAAATTTCAGGATCAGCTTGATAATTTTTGAAAACATAATTGCTGGAATTTTTATAGGAATGGCATTAAATCTATACAACAATGTAGAGAGAATTGCCACTTTAACAATATTGAGAATTCAAATCTGTAAACATAGAATGTTTCTTCATTTATTTATAACTTTAATATCATTCAGCAGTGTTTTATAGACTTCAGTGCATGTTAGACATGTTAAATTTATTATTATGTATCTAAATTTTACACTGCTGTGAAATGGAATGATTTTCTTAAGTTCGTTTTTGGTATGTTTCTACTAAATGCAAACAGCTTTTTGTCCTGTGACCTGATTGAATTAATTATTGATTTATTAGATTTGTGGTGTGGTGTATGTGGTTGGGTCTATGTTTATGAGTATTTTCCTTCTGATTTTCTACACAAAAAATCATGTTGTCAAATATTACAATTTTGCTTCTTCACTTCCAATCTGATTTTTTTCTCTTTTCCTTATTGTATTAATGGCAGAGTATTTAACAGCAATAGCAAGAATAGACTCTTTAACTTTTCCTAATTTTAAAGGAAAGTCATTTAATCTTTGACCAAATTTTAGCATTATTATACTAGGTTTCTATATATATTATGCTTCTTTGATGTTTCTCCCCTTTTATGTTTTTTGTAGCCTTGTGAAATAGTGCCCTTTAAATGTACTACTATATTTTTGTATGATTGCTCTTATGACTAAAATGTGTTTTTTAGTATATGCAAGTTATCAGATGTGAGAGGTCATAGAAATAGTGAATTTAACTTTGTTAATGTCACAAAAATATGTTCATGCATTTATCAAGCTGCTGTTAAATCTCATCCATTCATCTCACTTTGATAAGTGGAATAAACTTGTTTCCCTATGAGCGCACCTCTGTAAGGGCATGAAATTAAAATCAAAAGATGAGCAATTTCATGGAAGCTTGGTGTTTGATGTAAATACAGTGATGTCTTCCTTGCTGTTCTCAAAGGAAAACTATCTGTCTTCATCCACAAAATATATTATCAAAAGTGGAATTGCCTTCAGATATCTACGGAGCGCAGCATGGTGGCGGAGTTGAAGGAGAGCCCCTTAAGAACTCCTGAGAGAACTCATGCCATAGGTTTTTCAGGCATTAGCCTCAGCTATGAATAAAACTTCTTTTTGTTTACTTGTTTATTTTATTTTTACTTTTTAAAGAGAGAGGGACAGTGAGAGAGAGGGCGAAACAGAGAGAATCAATTTTTATTGAGTTTTTTCACATGGTTTTCGTTGCTCTGACACTTAGTTGTGTACATGGGTTGCTGGGGTTTGAACCTGTGTACTTGCTCACACCAGGCAAGTGCCATAACCACCAAGCCACTGCTCCAGCCCCTACTTATTTATTTTTAATGATACATAAGAATTTAAAAATTGTATGAAATAACAGGGTACTAAGTGATGTTTTGGTATGTGTATATATTATTTAATGTTTAAGCCAGTTTAAATGTATCTATTTCCTAAAATACTGAAACTTCATCTAAGACCAAGATGGGAGCTATATATATGTTATATGCTATTACACCTTTTTTTCTTTTTCCCTTTTTTTTTTTTTTTTTTTTTTTTGGGTTCTGGGGATTGGACCGGGTGCACTTAATCACGGAGTCACATCCCTGGACCCTTTTCTTATTTTTTTTTTACTTTCACACAGGGTCTCACTTGGTTGCTTAGGGCAAAGTAAACTAAATGATTATAATTCTATGACTGAAAGGAGCAAGCCTTTCTTGATAAGGTATTTACTCTGATTCCAGCATAAAATGAAGTAAGGACTTTTTTGCTACCTAGTTTATGACTCATAATTGTCTCAAACATAAAAGACCCTCAATTTACAGAGCCACTCTGATATGTGAATTTGCATCACACCTTTTACGTACTTAGACGTGGTATGCTCAACTTCATATATATTCTTAATATTGACCTGGAATTGCCTGGTATGGGACAGGATTTTACTGCCACCTCTGTACAAGTGAAAAAGCAAATTGATTGAGGTCAAAAAACCAGAAATAAAAACTGGTGTAGTTCCAAAGGGCATGTTAAAAGCACAAAGCTATCCTTTTCTTGTGTTGTAAAATCACAGTGCCAACATTTAGGGAATCTCAAGTTCAGGTTCATCAACATCAAATCCTGCAAACTTTCAGGGACACCATAGTGGAGTCCACAGAACAAAAAATGCAACCTTAACAAGAGCAGAAAGACTGTCTCTCTTGCTTATTCTGTATTCGCAGCACCTACAAGCAAGTATATACCTATAAGCACATAGTAGGTATTCAGTAAATATTTATGGAAGGAAAGAATAAATTCAATATATCTGAGTTGGCATAAATTGTCACACTGCTTGACCTCAGGTATAATGTATGTGTTTAACCCTCCCCTGTTGGAGTACTTCTAGGATGAAGAATTATAATGGCAGAAAAATCTCTGATAAAGTACCCATTCTGCATGTGGGCAGTGAATTTGCTTCTCTACGGTCCTTTTTCCATTGCTTTCTACAAGGTAATTTATTTTTTAAAAGAGAAAAGATGAGCAGATAGATGAGAAAAGAAAGAAAAAAAATAGAATAATAGAATAATATTGCCTGTTTCCATATAGACAGTCACCTGGAAAAGGAAGGGAGTTGTGTTGTCCTAAGGTTTGTAAGAACAATCTATAAAAATGAAAGAAAACTCAGAACCAAAATCTTTCAATCAATGGACCACCAAGCAATACAATAGCATCTTCTCATGACTTACCTCACTGGGTGATTCAGCAAAAGGCAAAATTAGCAACTCCGTTGATTATGAATTATTCAAGTAAATGGGTCATAAACTGAGATTTAAGAGTTGAAAAGGAGTCAGCACTACAAATTGCCAAAGAGATATGATCTGCTATGGGAGGTGCTCTGCAGAAGCAGGCTCTCACTTTGGAGGACAAGCACCTGGAGACAGGAGCCATGAACCATGTCAGGAAAATAAATTTGAATCCTGAAAAAGATCAGCCTGTCAACAGATAAAAACCGCCACTCACACAGGGGGCAAGCCATCAGAAGGGTCAAACTGAGGGCTGGCTCTATGGTTGGTGCACCCAAAATGGCTAATGATAAATGATGCCGGAGCTTGGCTCATTCCAGTGCTGGTGGGGCTGATTTAATACAGAAAGTGACATCAGTTGTGAAATGAGACTTCAGCAGCAGCACAGCATTAATAATCTTTTGTTTTTATGCAGGAGGATTGTATTATCTTTACTGTGGGCTTAAAAATCTCCTCTAGGATTTCTGTTGCTTAAGTGTCTCTTGCTAACAGGAGCCTGGTTAAATTGCTTATAAGAACAGAGGAGAGAGGTTGTAAATTGCAGACTTCCCAATTCCCAGAGCTATTCAAGAATCTTTTACAGTTGAGGGACATTAATATCTCACACAACCCTACTGCAATCTCAAAAAAAATAATAATAGAAGTCCATCCTTCTTCTCCAACACATTTGCTGCTCTATTATTTTATGTCAAATAAAAATATTTTCAACCCTTGTTTTCTTTATGACCTTGGTGACTTTACCTCTCCAGGCAGAATAATCTTTTATCACTGTCAGCTTTGGTTCTAACCTTTGATGACTTCTGGGCTTTGCTGGGACAGTAAATACTTCTGAATAACATTGGAGTCTTCATACTCCTGCTCTTCTTTTGATGAGCAAGTACCTGAGTATTCTAAAGGGACAACTAAGAAAACAGGTAAGAAAGAGACAATCATCCAGGACTGTTGGGAAGATTTGAGGAGCGTTGTTGAAAGTCTAATGAAAGGCCATTATCTAAAGAAGCAAATGCAGGAGGCATTTTTGAGATGAAATTGCCCCTGTCCCTAAGGAAATAGGGGATGAATGTCTGTCTGTGTCCAGAAACTAAATACTGGACTTAAACCTTAGTGATTCAGATGCTGTATATTAATGATAATTACCAAAATAACTTCACTATTCACAATATTCCAGAGTAGCTAACAGTTAATTAAAATAAGTAAGCTGGTCAGTTACCATGGCAAGAAATTAAGAACTTTTATTAATTTAAGAAAAAATATGCCCAAAGCTCATCATCAATCTATTTAACCTTAACATCTCCTCCAGAGTTTTTTTGTGTTGACATAATCTCTTACACATTCAACAAATATTTATTAGAAGCTAGCTACATGTCAATCTATGTGCTGGACTCTTGGGAATGAGAGAAGAGAGGACCCAGACTTGACCTCAGATAGCCCATAGTCTAAAGGTAAAAATAACTCCAGTTCTGAAGAAAGGAAAAAGAAGCACATGTGTGAGCCCCTAGAAGAGTTTTAAACACTGCCCAGAATACTTCACTGCATTTGAGCTAACATCTGAGTGACAAATAGGATGAAAAATAGAAAAGAAAGAGTGTCTTGAGGCCAAAAGAAAAACATGTGAAAAGTCAGAATAGTATATTTAGGAAACAAGTTATTCAGAATTCATGGATTACAGGATTCAAAATAGGAAACAAATGACTGAAAACACGAGCTGGGACTGTATTTTTAAAATAATTTATATTTTAAAATAAGAAATCTGAGTTTCAATCTCCAAAAAATGGACAATTCATAAGATCTGAACAAATTTGAACAAATTCATATTATGGAAATCATTTAGAACTATATATAATTGGCTATTCTTCTCTACGCTTTGTCCATCGTGTGTCTTCCCATCAGGAGCATGTAGTTTCCAAGGTTATCAGAGAAGACAAGAAGATAAGGTTGATTTGTTTCTCAGTGCTGGGGATTGAATCCAGGGATGTTTTACCACTGAGCTATATCCCCAATCCTTTTTATTTATTTTGCAACAGGATCTAATATGTTGCTGAGGCTAATCTTGAACTTGTAATGCTCCTGCCTCAGCCTATCAAATTGCTGGGGTTACAGGAGCACCAACATATCAGGTCTGCATGTGTTTTCAAGATTAAGCCTTACTTTATTACTTCTGACCATTTCATTGATCAGAACTGCTTATCTTTGCTGAGGCCTAACTACCTGTGTGCCTAGAAAGAGGAAATAGTGGGTGAACACACAGCATTAGCTCTGCCACCAAACATGGAGATGGATTAAGAATGAGTGAAAGAGCAAAAAGAGAAAGTGATTAAGAAGAATGTAAGAAGATTTCCAAAGGATGCTAAATGTACAGGTTAAAGCAATAGATATGGAGAGATGTACATAGTTTTGAGTGATATTTGATGGATCAGAATTCAATTGTAAAGAATAAGGAAATATACAGTATGCAGGATGGAACCCCAGTATTTCCAGATTTGGAAAAGCAGGTGAATATTGTTGCTATTGTCCAAGACAAAAAATAGTAAAAGAGCAGTTTGGGCAGATTTTATAGAGTGACCATATTATATGATGAATTGGACACAAGATCTGCCAGATTGAATGAGTGTGCTACAAAACTGCATCACATGTCCACTTTAGTGCAAAAACAGTTTGAAAACTCAAGAGAAAAAATTACTTGACTTTGTAATAATAATAATAATATGGAAGTCCTCAGAAATGGGTACAATCCTTTTGTTTCATAGATGCAAAAACTGAGCCCTGATTGTTTAAGCAGTATATCTAAGAACACTAATAATAGCAGAATTGGAAATAAACTTAGTTTCTACTAACTTCCCTATACACTATCTTTTCTACCATCCAGGGACAATTATTTTTAATCATTAATCATTTTTAATCTTTAATCAAAAGATAAAGGAAATGAATGTCTTTCAGAATAAATATTGTATAATCAGACCATTTAATCTCTGACAGTGTTGGAAGCTGTTTCCGTTGTTGTTAATTTAAAAATGGCTAACAAATAGAATGTGCAGAAATCAACTAAGTACTCATCAAAGTAGCTCCCTTGTATTCTTAGGAACATGGATGAAATACATTTCCAAACTTCCCTTGGCCAATAGGTGTAATCAGGTGTATTGTGCAATTAGAGCAACCATAGTAAAGTACCACAAACTGGATTACTTTAACAATAGAAATGTTTTGACACTGTTCTGAAGGCTAGATATCTAAAGTCAAGGTGTTGATCTTAGAGTTGTTTCTTTCTAGGGTTGAGAGGGATGGTTTTGTTCCAGGTCTCTGTCCTTGGCTTCTAGAATCTTCTATTCATGCCCTTTAACTTGTCCTCCTTCTATGTGTGCAGCTTGCCTAAATTTCCCCATCTTTTTTTTAAGAAAGAAGGACAATGAGAGAGAGAATAAATTTTTATTGAGTTTTCCACATGGCCTTCGATGATCTGACAGTTGTGTACGTGGGTGCTGGGTTTGAACCCATGTACTTGTGCTTACATGACAAGCGCCATAACTGCTGAGCCACCACTCCAGCCCCAATTTTCCCCATCTTTTAAAAACTATAATAAGAATCAATTAGGGTCCACCCCAGATCTCACTGTGAATTGATTCTATATTAAAGTCACATTCTGAGATATGATGGTTAATATTTTAACATACAGATTTGGTGTAGTGGTAGGAGGACACAATTTGACCACAATAGCCCCTGAATGACTCCCAGAGAAAGGAATGTAGGGAGATGTCAAATAAAACATGTTCACCTCGGGCCTTACCTTAAAAACCTTTCTGGTTCTTACTATTTCCCTCTATGTTAAGAAAAATGAGCATTGTGAATACGGAAGTCACAATAGGAAGTTGCAACACTACAGTCCGGGAGGTGGTTGGGTCAGTTGTCCAGATCTTATGCCTTGGACATTACACAATCAAGAAATAAATAATACTGTGTTTGAGTCATTGTACATATTAAATCTGTTCAGTAAATAGCAAGTGGATTTGTAAAACCCAAAAATGTTCTTATACTGACAAAATACAACATGCAAGTATTCACACATACACAGAGAAATTCTTAAAAATTGAGTTACCAACCTTTTCCTCTTTTGTAGAGAAAATGAGTAATTTGCCGTTATTTATAAGATATATGAGGTATAAGATACTCAGTAAATTCTGTTATGACAGCCTAGGGTATTCTCAAAAATCTTTGGAAACAGTGTCTATATATCCCATCTATGGGGAATACCTAGTAAAGCATCCAAATTATTTAGCTATCCTAGGTCTCAGAGTGTATCTTTTGCTGTATCTCATCTTTCAAGATAAATTTCTAAGACTCATATTACAGACAAATGTTGATGAATTATTTCTAATATTATCTTATGTAGCTATCATTTTTGAAGATATCACCACTTGATATCTGAATAATTTTAAAATATGAAACCTTCCATTACAGTTGATTTATAAGCTAGACTTACGATTGAGTATTAAATCTTAAGCAATATCCCCACTAAAGTTAAGTGATCCCATAACATATAGACTGGAGAATTTTATGCTACTTTTCAAATGGGGATTGAACTTAGTGGGGGGGGGCATTTTATCACTAAGCTAATCTCCAGTCCTATTTCTTTTCTTTTTTTTTCTTTTTTTTTTTTTTGAGGCAGGGTCTTGCTAAGTTACTGAAACAGACTTCAAACTTCAAACTTAGGATCTTTCTGACACAGCATTAAGAGATGTTGGGGTTACAGGCATGCACCATTATATTCAACTCATATAGGATACACATTTTATCAGAATTTTTGATATTATGACTCACATACATTTTAAAATTTAAATTATAATAAAAATATGGAGATAAATTATCCTGTATCATTGATTAGCTGCAGGCCATTAGCTCTAGGCCATTCCAATTCCATTCAAAGAACTTGCTTGTAAATTCTCATTATTTAATAGTCAAGATTTTATAGCACATTTAGAGATACAATAGAAGTACTCATTTGTTTATGATTTATATTTACCATTTATCACCTGTATTAATGGAGATAGGAAACAGATCATAGAAATTAAGCTGTAGGATATTAATTCCAGGAATAAATTTAGAACTTGTACTTTAGGAAAAAATGCACAGGAAGAGAATTGCGTAACTGCTTAGAGGACTTCATTAATAACCAAATGCTCAGAGTAACATTATCTTTTTCTATGTTAATATATCACACATATATTTACCAATTTCATTTAGCCCAAGTGTTTAACTAGGTTCACACGCTGACTTGATTTATCTTACAGGAAAAATAAAGATGTCAAACTGGGACCATTTGGTAATGGTCAAATTTTTTTCTCTTGATTCTCTCATGAAATTATGTGTATCTTTCTCTCTATACCTTTTTTCCCTTTCCACATTGTTATTGGTACATTATAGTTGTATATGTTGATGGGATCTGTTGTAACATGTTTGTATATGTACACAATATAACAATATAATTTGGCCAATATTCCTCCCTACCACATCCCCTCCTTTCCTACCTCCCTTCCTTTCTGTCCTTTCTTTTACTCATTTCCCTTTGATTTTCATTAGATTCCCTCTACATATTTCTTTTCCTTTTTATTCTCTAGCTTTCACATATGAGAGATAACATATGACCCTTGATCTCTGACTTTGCCTTATTTGATTGAACATAATGGTCTCAACTTCCATCCATTCTCTTGAAAATGAGATAATTTCATTTTCTTTATGGCTCAATATAACTCTATTGTGTATATTCACCACATTTTCTTTGTCCATTTATCAGTACACTGGTTTGATTATTGTGAATTGTACTGCTATAAACATGAGTATGTATATATCACTGTAGCAAAATAACTTTAATACTTTTTTTTAAAGAAAGAAAGATAGTGAGAAAGAGAGAGAGAGAGAGAGAATCAATTTTTATTTAGTTTTTCACATGGCCTTCATTGCTTCGACAATTAACTTAGTTGTGTACATGGGTGCTGGGGTTTGAACGTGTGTACTTGCGCATGCCAAGCAAGCGCTATAACCACCAAGCCACTGCTCCAACCACGACTTTAATTCTTTAGGGTAAATACCAAGGAGTGGAAGAGCTAGGTCATATGCTGGTTCCCTACATTTTTTTATTAGTTAATTAATCAACAATTACTGGTCATGTACTGCATGTTTATTTAGAGAAACAGGAAGAATACAATTGAGACAGAACCAGGTAAAGTTCCTACCCTCATGTAGCTTAAATTGTAAAGGAGACAAGTAATTTGACAATAATAGTAATGCAGCTTAATATAAGAGTACTGCTTTAAATTGACTGGGTTTAGATATTATCAGTTTTTGATGAATTCCAGAATAAGGTCTAAATTGCTTTGCAGTCCTCATCAGGCAGTAGTGTGCAGTGCGGGGTGGCTTGGAAATATCAGAGTAAATGGGTCGATAAGTACACAGCATTTCTACATCACTTTGTCAACCATAACTTAGAATAACAGGCATCATATAGTATGGGGAAATCTAAACTTAAGCCAAAGCTTTACAAGTTGTAAACCCTTGAGGAAAAACTAGATCTCATCTTTCTTATTTTATTATCTTTTAAATGGAGACTGTGCTAGCAGACTCATAAAACCATGGCAGGAAAGTAATTCTTTTGGTGATAATTAAAGAAAATCTTCCTCACCAACTAAGACATTTCAGGGAAACCCTTAAATATTTTGGCAAATGTCAAAAACATGTTAACTACTGTTTGTAATAAATCCTCCTATTTTTCTAGAATAATTATTGTATTTACATAATGTTAATAACTCATGGAACTAGAATGACCTCTTTTGTTATCTATGACTACAGTGCTGGAAAAACAGATGAGTAAATGAGAAAAGAGAAATAGTTGTATACTTCAACTGTTTCATAACAGTATTTGATTTTTCATTCCCAGTCACCTTGCTAGTAGGTAGAGTTGCTTAAGTTTATATGGTGTTCAATAATACAGTTATAAAGTACATTAGAAATTTCACAGAGCACATCTTCCTTTGCATCGTTTTTGGTTTTGGAGGGACATTAGAAATAGCAACTAAAGGAAGAAAATCATGTTAAATCGATGAGTCCTTGTATAACTGCTTTAACAAACAGTGGAGGATTTATTCAATACAGTCTTAGGGTAATTTACATCACCACTAAGACACCTCATATCATGTTATATAAAACATGGTCTCTACCTGCTGTTACATTTCTAAATCATTATAAAATAAATATTTGAAAGAAATAGAATTTATAATCAGTTGTTTGGTGACACAGGCAGAAATAACAGGTGTGCACTTATTACTATTTCATTCCAGATTTCCATAAGAGCACTATGTACGGAAACACTTCACAAATTGAACATATCCAAAACTTACATTTTCTGAGAAGTAAAATCATATATTCTGATTCCAAATACTTATGGTCCCTAAAGATTTTGATGGTCATATTTCAATAATATATTTTTTCTTCCATATCAAGGATTGAACCCAGCAGTGCTTAATCACTAAAATACATACCCAACCCTTTTTATTTATTTATTTTTTAACTTTGAGACAGGGTATCACTAAGTTACTCAGGGCCTCACTACATTGCTGAGGGTGCCTTTGAACTAGCTATCCTCCTGCCTCAGTTTCCCAAAGTTGATGAGATTACAAGTGTGTGCCCAGCTCAATTAGCTTAATTAAGTTTTTCAATTTAAACTATTTATTAGGGAAATCAATGAAGCATTCTTGTTTCTTAGAGTTAAAGGAATTGTAAATACAGTTACCCATTAATTATAGACCTTTAAAAATAAGTAGGTCCAACAGTCAATTGATATTGACACCACAGTCTTAAATCTCTGTATTTTTATTACAAGATGAAGCATGTTTGGCTACAAGTATTACCCAATAATTGTCTTACTTCCAAATAAAAAAGGCTTGAAAATATATTATAGGCATGTTAGTTCTTCCATTGAGGTATGCACTGAGATATTAATGCCTCTTCATAAATACATGTGCTAAAATATTATAAAGGGCTATAGTTAAGTTACTATAGGCATAAAAGAAATCATTGACCATTTATTTACCCATTCAGCATCTTTTACAACTCTTATATTTAAACTCTTCCAAGAGGAGAATGTAATAAATGTGTACAAAATCCATCCAAGATATTATTATCCTCATAAAAACATTCCTTATGAGTCCCAAAATTTAAGTGCCCTTCTCTTCTCCTACTCTGAGGTTATCCAGGGTCTTGAGGCATAAATATGTATAGAAATTCAGTGTAAAAGTTAATTTACAGTTTAATAACTACAAGGAAGTGATCAGCATGGTAACGTTAGACAAAAGTGCAGTAGGCATAATTTTCCCTTTCTTACTTTGCATATAAAACAAAAGTTGAATTTAACATGTTAGTTTATTCATTTAATACACAAATACTGAGAACTTACTATGTTCCAAGGCACAGAGACCACAGTGTAAGTAAAGAAGACCATACTTTGGCATTATTCAAGTATCACATACACACCTGTGAACATGCACACAGAAACAAATGCTATTATATTGGTTTTAATCACAGTTTCATTATTATCTGATCCTTCTTTTAGACACACTTACTTCTGTAATTCTCTCCTCTTCCAAGAATGCCTTAATTTTGAAAGCCCAGATTTTTCAGGATGAACAGAAGGCAATACAAAAAATGAGATGGGCAAAATCTCTGACCCCAGGGAGTTTCAAACTTTAAAATTTTGTCTTACAATGCAACTGCTAAGCGATTGGTACCTAAAAGAATTAATAAGACTAAATCAACAAATGATAAGAATTAAGTTATATGCTACACTAAGTCACCAGCCCCAGTCCTGTGGAGCAAAAAAGTGGCAGGAGAAGTTCATTTCTCCATGTCCTGTTCCCAAATGTACCCTGCAGTCAAAAATAATAAGAAGATAAGAACTGGGAATATAGGTCAGTGGTAGAGCATTTGCCTGGCACATCAGACCATGGCTAGATCCCTAGCAAGGGATGTCATAACCAGATCTTTTTTTTTTTTTTCTGGGATGAATATGTAATCTTAGGAAAACATGCTTTTCTTTGCCTACATGTCCCTACTAAAAGATAAGAATTTCTACCATGAAATAGATGGAAATAATTAAGTACTTAAGAAAGTGATCCAAAATAAAGCTTCTGAAATAGAAATCACAGAAATAATGACCTTCAGTAATTTGCCCAAAATGAATTTGAAAGATGGCCTTCAATCAAAACTTATCCTACAACTAAGAGGACTCAGGAGAAACTGAAAGAAAGTCACTTTTTTTCCTAGCAAGATAATTCTAAGGTTGCTTTTTAAGTTAATTATTAATTTTGTTAAACAAGCAAAGAAAAAACAAAAAATGTATCTGGTGAAGAAAAAAGAAAAGAATAATGATGACCATTTGTATTTGCAAATGTGTTTGCTTTAAAAGAAAGGATTTTAAAATATTTGAGCAAGTGAATATTTTATTTCAATAACATCCATGTCCAGTATATGAATCAATAATACATGAATTGCTCTGGGAAGATGAGACAGGAGGTCCAGCATGCCAGTCTCTCCTTTCCTCCACTTGTTCCCAACACCAGTACTTAGAGTACAAAGTATGTTTGGAAGTGTTTTTAACGGAAGACTCTTAGGCCACAGAAGCATGCACTTTCTGACCTTCTGCCACCCTGTCTACCACCTCTTCTGCCCAGAAGTATGTCACAGAAACCAGAATTCCTCTTCCCAAACATGAGTCATAATAAGGGGAACACCTCTCCCCCAAAACAAACCATAAAATCTAGATAGTTTATTTCTCTCTTTCCTTGAAAACTCTCTTTCCAGAGGGTCTTACCTTGTACTCAAGTGGAAGCATGCTGCATAGAGAGGCTAGAGGGCTAAGGAATATATTAAAGGTCTTCCTTGTGTCTTCCATGTGCCTGCTGTGATCTCTGCATGTTTTTAATAGAACATCTTAAGAATGTGGATTTCTTGGTGGATGTGGCTCACCCACAGGAACTGAGAGACATTCACTTACCTCAAGGGAAACACCACTGTTCCTTGTCCTGGGAGATCTGTCCAGTCTTTAGGGACATGACGTGTCCTTGAAGGCATCACTAGGTCATGCAAGTTGTTAGAACGAAGCTTTTCTTGTTCTAACATGTATTTAAAGAGCCCTATGGGGAAAAAGATTTTGGAGTCTCACTCATGGAGAGGATGCTCTGTCTGGGATGCCCCAGCTAGGACTCTGAAAAACTTCCATGGGGACTTCCCAGCTACCTAATTTCTGGTATTGGTGTTTCCCTGATCTGATGATGTATTTTCTTCTCTTTCTCTCTTACCTATCACCGTTGCTTTCACATTATTACTAAAATAAACACTATCTTGAGTAAAGAATTTCTTTATTGTGTATCATATCTAATTTGCCAAATTTACACATACATAACACTTTTAGGATACAGAGGGCAAGAAGAATCTAGACAAGCCCTGCTAGGTTCCCCGGTCAGTCTATTCCCATCAGATCAATCTTACTTGTCCAATCATATTTCTACATGAGTATCCATTCTTCATCAAACCTTATACCTAAAATTAGTTTCCTGACTCATGGAAATTTTGACTACATTAATTTTTTGTGCTTTCTCTCTTATTAACCTTTCCATTATTGTAAAAGATTTGACATCAGCAATGCCCTGGGATGGAGCTTAGTGATAGAGTGCTCCCTAGCCTGCACTAGGCTGTGGGTTTCATTCACAGCACTGCAGTTGATTTACCAATCAATAAAACATGTCAACAGTGAAACTTCTGATGGATAAGGTGATATATTACACCTTTTCACACCTACACCATTCTAGGGACTCCTGTGTCACCTCCACACAGTCCTGTGTGTCCAAGAAATTTGTGTTTTGGAGTCAGACGCACTTTCATATGAATAATGGTTCCTCTCTATTACCTATGGCACTGAATCAAAATTTTTCCATCTGTGAAAGAGATATACCACAAATTTCATTGCAGAATACAATGAGATAATATATGTAAAACCCTAGGCATACAGAAAGTGTTCAATAAGTGATAGATAATATTTTTATCACATTTACTGATGGAATGGGTCTTGCTCTTCAGACTTGGTTGTATTGTAAAAATTTGCAGCAAGATATCAAAGTATAAGGTTTTAAAAGGAAATGATAAATTGTATTTATTTGCATCTAAAACTATAAATTTGACTCCAAAATTAATGGGTAATTTCAAATATGTGGGTAGAGAGTTGCAGTTTTGCTTCTCTTACTGGTGATTTAGCAAGGTGATTTAGCAGAACTTATAAAGCAAAGCAATTAAAATGAAATTTACTATATTGAAAGGTTTCTGTGTCAGATTTCTGTGTCCATTTTCTGCTTTGTTTTTGTAACTTATATTTTTGATGATAAAAAATTTTCATAATATCCAGCATTTTTCAACTTATTGAGGAGCCAGTCCCTTAGTTGCTTGTGGGCAAATTTAATCCCTCCTTAATTAGCTGTAGATTAGAAGACATGAAATTGCATATTTTGCCTCTATAGTATATGAAGTTTACATAGTTTAGCTTTAATTGTGAGAGCTCAGTGAAAAGAAAATACAAAAATCTCTTAGGATCCTAGATATCCTATGACTCTAAATGTTGAGGCAATTTCCTACCCTAGGAATTTGGGGG
>PVKS010018681.1:0-39689 GCA_004027875.1 Aplodontia rufa | reverse complement strand
ACAGCTGCTGGAGCCTGGGAAGTGGGGACAGAATGCCTGACCCTGGAATGTTAGGACAAGGGGCCTCATGTTGGTCCAGGCTGTGAGGTCGCATGGCTAGCAGTGCCCACAATACCTGTGTAGTCCCCAGCTCTGGGCATGTGCTTCCTGGAAGGAAATGTGGCTTCAGACAGCAGATTCCAGAGCCCTGGGCCCAGAGAGCACAGGGCCAGGTCTGTAGGGAACTAGGGCTCCAGTAATTACATAACCAGAACCAGCCTGGGCTCGGCGCTAAAAATATGCCCCAGGCAGTTACCTCTGCCAGGCCTCGCCAGACACCCAGCGTGGGAAAGGCTGATTCAGCCTGACACAGAAGCAGTGCCATTGGTCCCCGCCCTCTCAAAAAGGGGGCAGGCTCCCCTCTAAGAGTCGCCCCAGCATCTCAGAACATAAAAAAGAGCCTGGGCCCCAGGCCTGGGGTTGAGAGGTGCAGCTTTGCTTTCTGGTCCCTAAGATGAGCATGATCATACTGGCCCCTCAAGGTTGGGCCTGGGGGTGGGGGTCATACAGACAACATATGTGACATGCAGATTCAAGGTGTAGGAGCTGCTGTCACTCTGAGGCTTAGGATAACATATCAGCCCTTGCAGCTCGGCCAAGCTGCCCTCCAACCTCCAGTCCTGCACGGGGAGCCTGGCCCTGCCCTAGCGTGGCCCTGCCCTGGCATGGCCCATGCAATTGATGTATTGATGGGTCAACATCCCTACCCCAGGATGGCCCTGCAGAAATGGGAATAGGCATGCAACTGCCAGATCTTCTGGAATCAGCTCCCCATGCCCCCACCCCAAATAAACACGGAAGCCCAGCAGTCCAGGGAGATGGTCTTTGGGAGCCCCTCCCCACCTCAGGTTGCAAAGGGTCATGCCCACAATGAGCAGCTGAGGCCCTGCCAGAGGGCATTGCTGTCCCATGCCATGTCGGTCCACAGAGCAGCCAAGAGCCCTACCTACCCTGTCCCCCATGCCCACAGAGGAAAATGCGTGCGTGCTAGAGACAGGCAGGGAGGGCACACAGCAAGCTGGGACTCGAGGGGCAGTCAGGAGCAGGCAACAGAGCCGCCAGAGCTCCAAAGGACAGCATGTGATCACTTACCCGAGGCCCCCGTGTGCCAGGAGGTCCAGGTAGCCCAGGCAGCCCAGGGGGACCCTGAAGGGGATTCAAAAAGACAGTGTCAGACAATGCCAAGTAGCATCAAAGAATTGCCTCAGGCATTCAACAACCCTGCCCAGAATTCTGGGCATAGAAACCCCATGGCTAAGAAGAGCATCCCAGAGATTGCTGCCCTGAGAAACTCATGCTCTTGGGGACTTTCAAGCCTTTCAGAAATAGCAACTGCCAGTTCCCAGTTGTTGAAGCCATCACCTTCCATCACTCAGCTAGCTTCTGGTGTCACCTCCTCCAGGAAGCCTTCCCTCATCCCTTCCCCAACTCCCCTCTTGCCCTCTGCTTTAAAGAACACGATTACTTAGATGTCTGCTTCAAAGCCCGTCTCTCCCATCACATCATGGTCTCCTCAAAAAAACTAATGGGATATGAGTCATCTCGCCATCCACAGGGCTTAGCCAAATGTTTGATTAAATAAAGCAGCAAGGAACCTCAGAGTTCAGCCAAGTTCTCTGCAGAGCCAAAGCAGAGTAGGGACTTGGCCAAGGTCACACCAAGCATTCTTGCACCCTGGAGACACAGTGAGCTTACAGAGGGCTCAAATTCCCCACCTGCCGTTTACCAGGAGGCTTTGGGTAAGTTACCGTATTTCTCCACATGCGTGTTGCAGATTTTATGCCAATATTTTTTTCTTTTGCAAAAAAGTGGGTACGACCATGTGTGAATTGTGCTAGTATCACTCAAGAATCATTTTTTTTTAAAGAGAGGACAATGAGAGAGAGAGAGAATCAATTTTTGAGTTTTTCACATGGCTCTCCTTGCTCTGACACTTGGTTGTGAATGTGGGTGCTGGGGTTTGAACCTGTGTACTTGTACATGCCAGGCAAATGCCATAACTGATGAGCCACCGCTCCAGCCCCCAAAATCATTTATTAATAAACTGTGTTTGGTGCAAGATTAGGGTGCACAGAATACTCCTGAATGTATACTAATGCTGTGGCTACAATTTTGGAGTGGAATTCAATAATCAGACTGTGCCTACCCCCACCCCGTAGGGTTGTGTCAAGGAGGATTAGACTGTCCAGGTCTAGCACGGTGCCTGCACAGACCTGGCCCTTGGGAGTTCTTCTGCTCCCATGAAGTCCTCCCTTTACTGTGGCTCCCCGAAAACCTGCAACAATGCCTTGTGGCCTCCCTGCCTCAGCCTCTCCAGGCCTCCTCCACACAGCCTCGTTCACCTTCCCCAGGCACTCCCCTGCTCAACAACATGTAATGGCTCCCTATTTCCGGCAAGAGACAGGCCTAACCTTGGGGCTTGGCATTTAAGAAACACATGTGCGGCCTCATCTGTCTCCTGTTGGCACAGGAAGGGAAGCAGCAGAGCAGACTAATCGAGCCCTGGGCTGACCTTTGTTCCGATCCTGGTTTTTAGTGCTTCAGAGCAGGGAACTTCATGCACTTCCTTCCGCCTGTCTGAGTCTCAGATGTCCCCCTTTCAAATGGGTCCAATCGCTACTGTCCGGTCTACCCCAAAGGAGTAAATAAGGATTAACTAAGTGCCTGATGCCTTCGAAGGAAGCCAGGCTTTCGAGGATGTGTGAGGCCTGGGGAATTCATTTGTTTCAAATAACCACCAGCAAGATTCCAGGTTTCCTGCCCAGAGTTAAAGTCGTTGAAAACTCAGTCTGCTTTGGCTGGTAATTAATCCCGATCTCATGCTGGGCAGCCTCGGCTCACAGCTCTGGCCTGTGAACACCACGTGCTTGGGAGATCCGGATGGGCACCACGGCCCGTGGTCACTGGGGAGGAGGGAGGAGCTGCTGGCCGACCTCGGACAAGTCCCAGCTGCCTCGGAGCATCCGCATCCCTCCAGCCAAGTTGGCACAGCCCTGCTTTCGTCCTGCACTCTGGGCTGGACGGACGGTCTCTAGTTCTGCACGTGTGATCGGGCCAGTCTGCCTCCCCCTCCTCCCAAGCTGGCGTTGGTGAGAGCAGAGACAGGGCTCCTGGGTTCACACCAGGCAGCCCCTACTTCCTGTGTGTGGTTTGGGGCAAGCTACTTCCAGCTCGGAGCTTGCTTCCATAACTGTCATGAGGATAGCCATAGCACCTAGCCACAGATAATCTATAAAACGTGCTAATCCTGGTTCCTGGCACGCAGTTAGTGCTCAAAACATGGCAGATGTTATTTTTGTTAGAGGTGTGCTCCTGGAACTGCCCCCATTGGAAAGTTTAAGCCACGCCCCCTTTGCCTATGCTTTGGGGAGAGAGCAAAAGGTGTCCCTTCTTAGAAGACTCATTGGCCCAGTTCTCACAGGTGACTCAGAATTAAAAGGAAACATGGGGGCTAAGGCTAAGCATTGCTACAGGCATAAGATACCGTTTCAATAGATAAGAATCCCAAGACAAGCTCAGAGAGGCGAAGTGTCTTGCCCAAGGTCACACAGCTAACAAGAGGAAGAGCTAGGATCATTGGACCTGTGCTCCGATCATGGGTAATAGTCCGGTGTGTCTTTGTCTAGGCGTGTGGCCTTAGCTAAGTCCCTCCCACACTGTGTTCATCTGAAAAAGGAACATTTTAGCACCTTCCAGGCACGGGCACTTCCTGAGTTGTGAGTTCCTGGGGGTCACTGGTGGGAGAACAGTCAAGTCATTTCCATCTCACGGAGAAGTTCAAGGCCCAGAGGGGTGGAGGGAGGGGCAGCTTCCATGGACCCCCACGACCCTGGTGTGGCCCCAGCTACAAAGGCCTGGCCACTACCTCCTGGAATGGTCCTGTCCCAGAAACGGGGCGGGGGGTGGCGTCCAGGCTGCTGGAGTCTGACCTCATCCCCAGCATCTGCAGAGCAGTCTCTGAGTGCCAGTCGGGGTCCCCGGCCCAGCCTGGTGATGTCAGCCCATGGCCCAATCCTTGACATGGCAGCGAGGGCCCCATAGCGGGCCTGGCTAAGCCACCACTCCACTGCCAGGGCCAGGCCACCAGCTGTCCAGCGCTGCCGCAGGTCTGACCCCTCCCCACTCAGTGCTCACTTTGTAAGGGCGGGGACCCTGTGCCCCTCTCGCCTGGCCCGAGCCCCTGCCTGTGCTCCATGTAGTGGAAATACGCTGCCATTTCTTTCCAGGGCCCGCAGCCTGAGCCGGTGGCTCCGGGATGATTCACGGGCAGGGGTGGGATTTTCCACTCTCCACTCCACACTGCGAACAACAGGGCCTCTGAGAGGGCCCAGGGCTGAGGGGGCGGGGGCGGGGGCTGCGGGCCTGCAGGGGGAGGGGAGGAGGCCTGGGCCCCGGAGCACCCAGCGCCCGGGAACAACCATCAGCCCCCTCCCGGCTTCCCCTGGGGTCCCGGCCTCTGATGTCCCGACCTGCGGGGGCCCCATCCCTCGGAACAAGCTCACCCTTGTGCCCAGCTGCAGCAGCCGGCCCGCCAAGCCTTGCAGAGAGAAGTCAGTCCTGGCAGGAGCCTCTCCTGGCAGTTGTCAAGCAGGGGGACGGTTTACAGGCCCGGGATCTGGGGACGGAGTCCAGGCCTGGGTGTGCTGACTACTGCCGTGTGACCCTCTGGGTCTCTGGGCCTCTGCTCTGTGTCTGGAGCCTCACGGGGTGGGCAGGACTCAAAGGGCCCTCCCATCTCTGACCATCTCAGCTCACGATTATTCCCCTATCAGCTGGGTCTGAGTCTCTCAAGAGGAATTCAGCGCTGTGTGGCCCTGAGCATGTCTCTGCGCCTGTGTCTCCAGGACTCAGTTTGTTCAGCTGTGAAATGGGGATGGAGCCCTGTGCATGCTTGCTGGTAATTCTCCTTTGGCTCCAGATCCATTCTGACCCTGAGAGCTGACCCTACACCAGCTGGCCTCCAGCAAGGGGATCGGCCAGTGGGACATCCCAGCAAGCCCTGCGGTGGGAGGGAGAGGACCTGGCATTGCTCCCTGCTTCCTCCTGGCTGTGCTCTCTGTGGTACGGTTCCCGTGGCAGAGGGCTCATGGCTTCGCCTCTCACAGGGCATGGGGCACAGCCCTCATGTCCCCAGGACCTTCAGATGTGGGTGTCGTAACCATCTCCTGCTCTTCCCTGCTGCACCAACCCCTGCTGCTCCTCCCATGCTGCCTGCACCTCGGTCAATAGTCTCCTTACCCTCTCCCAGGGGCCTGGTCCCTGCCTGGAGCCCCTGGCCCAGCACACAGTAGGGTGTCCATAAAGGCTCTCAGGAGGCAGAACCAAACAGCTCTCCATTCTCCGGGGGCCTGTGTAAGGGGGAATTTCTCAAGATCTGCCCTAATTTCCAACCACCAAACCTACGAAGTCTCTGGAGAGGCTATGGGGAGCCTCAGGCTGAGCCCTTGGGTGGGTGTGTGGGGGTGGTGGGGGACAACAAACGAAAACAATCCCGGAAGCTCAGATACAGCCCCGGGTGCAGCGGTTAGAAGGAAAAAGTGGGAACAGTTCTACCCCGAAGCTCCTACTCCCCAGCTGGCCTCTGGAACATTCTCTTCCATTCAGGCTCCAGAGCTCCCCCTGCTCCACCAGCTGGCCCTGGCAATTTTCCCACCAGCAGCAGCTAAGCCCGGCCACAGTGATCCACTGGGTGCCAGTGCTGGCGCTGGGTGGCCACACAGCCCTGGAGAGATGAGCCATGCTGTGTCCCTATTTTACACAGGTGGAAACTGAGATGGGAGAGGTGAAGGGACCTGCCGCAGCACCCGGCACCTAGAAGGCGCTCGGTCAACATTTGTGCAAAGAATGAACGCAGGGCTACATCGGGGGCTAGGTTGTTCTAAATCCAGAGTTCACCTGCTTCCGACATCCACGCAGTCTCACCATCCCCGGTAGCAATTCTGAGTCACCTCAAGAAGCCTGGTCCAGGAGTTGGCAACCTGGTCTTTTAAGGATCACTTCTCAGAGAGTCACAGAGCAGCTGCTGTCAGCCAAGTCTCCCTGAGGTGACGCCGGTTAGAAGGGCACGGGTGTGCAAAGACCAGAGGCCTGATGGGTAAATAGGCCTCACGGCTCCCTCCCCTGGACCCTCGCTCATGCAGACCCCCATAGCATCCCCCTGTTCCTCCAATGCCCCATCACAGGGGAGACTGAGCCCCTGGGAAGAGGAAAGAACTTCCCCATTCCCTCCAAAAAACCAGGCGAGATGGCACCACACGGATTCCTGTTACCACAGCCTGCTCTGTGGCTTCCCTGCCAACTCTCAGGCTGCCCTCCAACATGGCACATGGAAGCACTCATCCTATAGCCTACAGAAACTGAGGGTCAGAGTAGACCAGTCACAGTAGGAAGGGGTGGAGCCCAGACTCGAACCCAGATCTGCATGTCCCCAGAGCCAGGACAATGAAGCCCTGCTCTGATCCTGGATACGCTCAGGGGTCAGCAGAAGCTGAGAGACGACAGAAAAAATGGGGATGCCCTTCACCGCTCAAGAATGCCACTGCCATTATATATATCCTGGTGTCTGGGGTAAAGAAGAGACCTGTTTGCCACCTGCCACACAGTGGACCAGTAGCTTCTCGGTCTCTCCTGGAGCGTGAGGGGCAGGGAGGGATGCGTAGCATGGGGTGTAAAGCAGATTGGTGTCCTCTCTCTTGTCCTTGGCAGTCAGGGCTAGAAGGGCAGGAAGAGCTGCATCCCAGCCCCCTCAGAAACATGCTGGACGAGGGTTGGCCAAGTCCCTCATCTCCCGCCCCTGCTTGTCACCTGTCAGACAGGGACTGGTACACACAGCCATCTTCCACGAGGAGACATGGTGCAGGAGGAAGGAGCTGGCAGACTTGACTGTTACCAAAGCAGAAGATTCTGTGGATACTGAGCTCTTCCTCTGAGGCCAAGGAGAAGGCCTGACTCAGCTATGATGCCCTGTGAGGCATCCCAACCCTGTGACCCAGAGCCCCGTGAGGACACTAGCAGCAGGATGCAATGCACTGGGCTCCGAGTCCAGAGTCTCAAGTGTCAACTTCAACTCTGCCCTCCTATGTGCTGTGTGGCCTTGGGCAAGTCCTGGCCCTCTCTGGGCATAGTCTCCTGTCTCTTCACCTGCCTGAGTTAGAGGATTGAACTGGATAAGCCCTAAGCATCAGTCAACTGACCAGGTCAACTCCAATATCCTCTTTTATGCTGGAGAAGCTCAAGAAGAAGATTTTGCAGAAGGTGACCCAAAATCTCAAGTCCTAGGGTAAAAGGACAAACTGAGCATAACATAACCCCCAAAGGCAGATTCTATACTCCCCAAAACTGTCCCTACTCCAATTCTGCTCGGCTAGACCCAGACTTCCCTGCTCTCCAACACCTCGCATGGCCTTGGGAGAGAAAGCTGGCCTCCTCCACCTGGCTGGGATACTCAGTGTGGCCGGAGTTGGGACCTGGGCCGCCCCAACCCATGTCAGAAGGAACAGCTCACCCGTGTCTGACCTCGCACACAGCTTGGGAAGCTGAGGTGTCAGGGCCCAAGGGCAGCTGGGGCCAGAGTCAGGCTGCGTAGCCTGGCGGGGTGAAAAGGGCTCCTCACTCTCTCCTCAGGAAAGCGGTGGCCCCCTGACTCCTGCCACTGCCAATTTCAGAACATGGAACTTGCGAGGAAGGTTGACATAATTGCAAAGCAACGCATAGCATTTCCATAAGGTCTGCAATATGGTTATAATAAAAGCGGACTCTGCGTCCCCTCGGAGACAGGCTGAATAAATATTATTCCTAATTATTATTAAAACTCATTAAGTGTGTTTGTAAGGCCCGGGAATTCCCAGCATCTGCCACCGTCTCCATGTCGTAGGGAGCTCTAACCTCCAACACAGCCCAGTGGGAGACCCGGCTCTGGGAAGGAGGGCAGGAGGCCACGCACGGTGGCCTCCTCCAAGGAAGGACAGAACAGGCCCGAGCCTTCTGGAAACTCCATCCCACCATTCCCCACCCGGAGGAATTGGCCTCCAGCTGCGGGAAGGTCGTTGCCCTGGGAGACGGTCCCTGGCAAGCCAGAGACATGGACCCTGAAGCCATCTCCTGCACAGGGAACACTCTTTCTTTTTCCCTTCCTTCTTTGCTCTGGCCCGTGATGACCGCCCTCACCCCCAACTCCACTAGCAGAGGCTGCAACTCAAACACCCAGCCAGGTGTTACCAGCCAGGCAGGTAACTAATGAGTGACAGGCCTGGTGGGATGGCTCGAGAGGGAGAAGCAGGGACCCTCTGATGACAGAAGGGTTTGTCCTATCTAATGGGGCTGCCCAAGGGCCACCGATCCCCCACCTTCCAAGAGAAATTGGTCAAAAGACTTTTTATAAGAAATCTCTCGCATTTTTAAAATATTCGTAACTTACTAGATTTTTTAAAGAACACTGCGTGTGCCAAACAAAACATTCAGAGCTGCTCAGATTCGCCCTTTGCCCACAACTCCCAGACTAGCTGCCGGGCCAGCAGCGGCCTGCTCCAGGAGTCCAGAAAGCCGGGCTTTGGAGGGCTCTCAGCCACTCAGCTCACTCTGTGTGACCTGGGGCCAGGATATTAATGGCTTTCCTGAAGCCACTAGACCTTACAAATGGGGTTAGCACAGAAAGACCTTGGACCTGGGCCAACCAGAGCACAGGGCTGCCCCAACCTGAGGGTGGCCCCAGATCTGAGCCTGTCCCAATGGACCTGCAGCAGGAGGACTTGGCCTGGGTTCCAGCAAAGGCCTGGCCCACCCCCAGCTCCCAGTTCTTGGTCACTCCCTTCCCCTGCCTCTTAGCCAAGCTGCTCCCCGCCACCCACTGGCTACAGCATGAAGACCCCACTGACTTACCGGCAAGCCACAGGCTCCCTTGGGCCCTGGAGGCCCCATCAGCAGGGGGAACGGTGTGGGTCCTGCCAGGTGGACGAAGGAATAGCCGTTGCTCATGGGCCAGGGGCTGGAGGACAGGACTCGCGCTGGGGCCAAGACCAGGGCCGGGGTGGTCTGTCCACTGTTCGAGGACTGTCTGGGACTAGACCTGGTAGTCGGGTCATTCATTGGGACATCCTTGGCTGCCTTCCCAGGTCTGCGGGTGATGGGCTTCTGGGGACTGCTCTTAGATCCAGCTTTCTTTGAGGCTTCTGATCCAGTGGGTGTCTTGCTTCCGGTGGAGACTGAACCAGGAGTGTGAGCAAAACGTGCAGTTTTGGGAGTTCCAGTGGCCAAGACTGAAGCCACCACTGTAGCTGGTGGCCGAGCAGCTCTGGGAGGATCAGAAGACTGGGGCCAACTAGTGGGTGTGGGAGGTCTAGGGGTGCTGGTGCTGGCAGAGCCTGGCTGGCTGGCATGGCTGGCTGGCTTAGCCTGGGCCTGGGCTACTGTGGAAATGGACTTTTTAGAGGAGACAGCAGTAGGAGGCAGGGGCCGGGCACTGGGCACTGGAGGTCGGGGCATTACGGGGTTCCTCTGGATCGGCTTTGCAGTGGGACGGGGGACTTTGGCAGGAGTGGGGCGGGAAGTAGGTGGCACCAGCTTCTGGGTGCGTGGAGCTGACTTGGTGAAGGAGGGCACAGCCGTTTTCTGGGTGGGTCGAGGGCTATTCGCAGGGGCAATTGAAGGAGAAAGGGCTGAAGGCTTGGTGGAGAGACTTCTGAGGACATGGGTGGCTGTGAGTGGCCGTGGTTGGGAAGCGGCAGGGCGAGGAGTTCTGGTGGAGCCACCCAAGGAGGCGGGGGGCAAGCGGGAAGGGACTTTACTCCCTGACAGTTTGGCAGGTGGCAGTGGGGTCTGGGCTGGGACGCGCACTGTGACGAGCAAGTGAGGATCTGTGGGGTGAGTCCTTTGGGGCTGGGTGGGAGCCACAGTCACTGCGGGCCCCCTGCCTGCTGATCGTGACCCCAGGGCAGGTGTGGCAGTGGTCAAGTTCTCCAGGCCTGGAAGGGCCAGGTCACTCTGGAAGGTGAGGGGTCTGCTGGAATCTCGGGGGAAGAGGGGTCCCAGCTGGGGCCGGTCCAAGTCCGCCTGCCCACACTGCTTTCTCAGGTTAGCACAGTAATTGTGAGCGACCTGCGCCACGGGGTGGATGCTGAACTGGCAGAGGGCACCTTCAAACTGGACAGCGTGCGGACTCATCTTCCCAAAGAGGAAGGTGCCCTGAGGATCAAGTGTGGGATCCCTGCGGAAAGGCAGCGGGACAGGCACCCGGCGTTGCCCGCAGGCCGTCACCAGAGTGACCGTGCGGCTACGGAGCTCGAGGGCCAGATGGTGCCAGCGACCATCATGAACGTCCAGGTCAAAGGCCACGGAGCGCCGGGGACCCAGGTGGACAACCGTCCTGCCGGGGAGGAACTGCAGGCCCAGCTGCAGCTCGTGCTTGCGGCTGCGGACGGCAAAGAGGAAGGCATGGTTCACCCGGTGGGAGCAGAGGCTCAGCACCAGAGCCAGCTCGGTGCCCAGGGAGGCAGGAACAAGGGCAGCCGTTGGGGCCTGCAGCCGGGCCCTCTGTGTGAAGATGAAGCCCGACTGGAATGGAATGACTCCCGGGGGCGCGGGGCTCCGGCCAGCCCCTGCCTTTGTCCAGCTGAGGCCCAGCCGCTGGAGGACGTCCACATCTGAGAGGAAGGACAGAGAGGAAAGGACATCTGAACACTGCCCCATGCTTCGATGGAGCTGTCCAGTGGGCACTCAGACCCCGGGTCAGGCTTTGTTGACTTGCACATCATGGCTAAAAGCATGGACCTCCTGGGTTCAAATCCCAGCTCTGCCGCTTCCTAACCCTGAGACCTTTTGCCTCAGGTTCCTGTTTACTAAATGGGCTGATAACAGGATCAACCTCAGGACATTATGATGATGAAATGAGAAAATGTACTTTTAATAAACACAAAAAAGCAAAGGATAGCTACTAATACCTAAAGTAAAGCTGTCACCAATGCCAGCGCTGAGTGTTAGAGGTGCTCAACAGTAATGCATTTTACAAAGCCACCTCCTCCAGGAAGCAATCCCCTCAGTGAGGGGCCAGTGACAGTAACGGACATGTCACCAGAGCTTGGGCAGGATGTCCAGGAGGCCTGACTGGTCTCACCACCGTCTCAAGAGCCCACCTAGTCTCCTTCCCCCAGAGGTTAAGACAGGCTAAGGAGCTGTCATCTGCTATCAGCAGGGCGACGCTCGTGCTAACCCTTCCCACTGTGTGGCTGTGGAGACGGCAGGGAGACCCAGGTGTCCCTGCAACCTCTGTTGTCTGGTGAAGCGTGTGGACATCTGACTGTGGTCTAGCCAGGTCACATCTGCCCAGTAATTACGTTGGCGGGACTTGCCAGAGGCCAGGAAGGGCTGCAGAGTGTTTATGGAAAGGCTTCCTGACCTTCCCTCTCCTGGGTCACTTGATCTCCTTCAGCTGGCTGCGCTGCCAGCATCTGCAGAAGCCAGCTCGCGCTCCGACCCTGCAGGGAAGCGCAGGGGCCTCGGGATCCTGCCCCAGTGCTGCACGCTCCCCCAACACAGAGCCAAGACACTGGGCATGCAGTAGGGTCTGCACCAGCAACAACAAATGGATGGGGGCAGGGGGCGCTGGGAAGATGCGCCACCGTCAAAGAACTGAGAACTCAGGTGCAGGCAGCAATGCCCGGTGGTTCCGCAGCAGGCCCTAGAGTCAGAGGAGAGACACATGGGGCCCTCCACCTCAGTTTCCTCTGCTGCGCAGTGGGGCTATGATCCCAGGGTGGCTGGAAGGATGAAACAGTCATCTTCCTCGTCATCCTGCAATCTGCTCAAGTCTGTTCCTGACCCTTGAGCCTCATTTTCCCTGCCCGTAAGACAAGGGGGTGGACCAGCCCTGGAGCCTCGGATCAATGGGGTTCTAAGCAGGGCTCTGTAGCTCAGGGGCTGTGTGCTTGGCTTCCACTTGGCTTAGTCTCAAGATCCTGTTCTTCCCGAGGACTCAGGGCCTTTCACCTCACCTCCAGGATCTTCTTCCCATTCTTTCTTGCACCTTTGACTGTCATGGGTGCTAAGCTGACATAAATCTGCTTGCAGATTCTTAGTGGTAGCTCTAATGTTTTAATCACTGAAACCTCTTACTGCCATGAAATACTATTCACCATAAACAGTTGAAAATGGGAGGAGCCACTTGGTGGGGGAAGAAATGGGAGAAGCAAAAGCCACCTTGCCCCTCCCCAAGCCCCACCTTGACAGCCCCCCAGTACCCTCAGGCCTGCTCACGTTCCTCCCCGCACACAAAGCACCACCTAGGAGAACTCAGCTGGCCAGGGCCAGCTGCGTGAGTAAGGTTTCATTATCCTCTCTGAGAGGGTTTCAAAGCCAAACACCGTCAGTCTGCAGGGATCCCCCAAAGACCTTCTATAGCTAAAGGGCAAAGCCCCAAACTCTGGCACCTGGAGTGTCCTGAGTCTCTGACCACTAGGAAAGGACTAATCTTGCCCCAGCTTCCCAGATTAACCAAATAATTTTTAAAAGGAATAAAAGCAAATATGCTTACATGGCGTTTTCCTTACTTGATCCAACAGTCTATGAAGGCAGAACCCTTTAATTTCCCCACACTAGAGAGGAGTTAGATGGAATTCCTTGCCCAAGATCATGCCGCTCATTGAAAGCACAGCTGGGGTTAGAACCCAGGGCCGCTGATGCCGGGGTTTCTGTTCTTAGCCACTATGCTAGACTGCTCTGGAGCCACCCAGATTCACTGGAAGGCAAAGTGCAGACTCTTCCAGAATCCCATCAGAGGGGGAAGAGATGGGGGACAGGGAATGAATTCAGCCCAAGGCCGATATGGAAGGGTCCAGCCAGCTGGCCCCAGCAAGATCCCTTTATTGCATAAACCTGGCTCCACGCAGCTCCGGCCGCTCCCCGGCCCCCTCAGAGCCTGAGTCAGGACTGGACAGCTGTTCACCTACTTTGTGGGGGAAACAGCAGTCTCGGAAAATATGACATTTGCACAAAATGTTGCTGGCCAGCAGAAGTCTCTTCCGGGCATGGCCCTCCTCCCAAGGGCCCAATCCCTGCCCAGTGCCCAGGTCAGGCCACGGGGACTCCCCGAGTGCCCGCTGCCTGCCCCAGAACACAGGGAGGCGTGGAGGAGCGGGGAGGGCAGCTATTCTAAGAGGCGTCGTGGCTGCTTGACAAACAGATGTGGGAAAGATTTCGGTTTCCCTGGGCAGCTGTTTAGCAGGCCCACTGCCACCCTGGCCCCCTGTCCTCCTCGGGGACAGGCAGGAAGAGTGGATCTCACGGGAAGGAAAGGGAGGGATCCCAGACCTGAGCGATGACAGTCGCTGTCTTGTCTCTCTTAGCAGTTCCTAGCATGCCCATTGGACAGACAGGCCAACTGAGGCTTACGGAATCCAAGTGCCCCACCGAGATCTGCCCTGGACAGGAACAGGACCATGGCATTCCCCACCCCTTACAAAGCCTCACGGTTCATTCAAAGAGAAGACCAGACACTGAGAACCGGTTAGGATGGGGATGTCAGCTACCCCTGGGTTCTTCAGGTCCCTTGCGCTCTCTTTTGTCTCCCCTGGACAAAGAGAAGAGAGAATTACCTTCAGGAGCTCCTTGGGTGGAGGCCAGGTGACAGGCAAATGAGACCAAGATCCAGGCGGAGATCAACCCCCTAGGGATGACACAAGCAAACAGAGCATCAGCTTCTGGGGGAGCTGACAGTGATGACCCAAGCCCTCCCAGGGCTTCCCTGCAGAGGCAGAGGCAGGGCACAGGCTCCGGGAGCCCATCTGAGCTGCCCAAGCTCCCAGGTCACTAGGCACAGACTCAAGGGCAGGACCTCTCTGCAGGGTACCAACGCAACCTCGTGCTCTGCGGACAGCTAAGCCAAAGGTCCCAGGGCAGGAAGCCCTACACTGGGCTGCAGATCCAGGGACCAGTGCAAAATCCAGAGCTGATGCACTGAGCAACCAGGGACTGCCCTCCCCCACCCCTGCACCTCAGTCTTCCCATCTGTAGAACAGCTTCATGATCCCGACACCCTGCCTAAGGTGCCGGCCAACAGGTGACAGCCAGAGCTGAAAGGTCAAGTGGGAAGACCAGACTTGTCCACTTGGATGACCAACGTCCTCAAAGGTCAAGGGAGAGAGAAGACCCCCTTAACTGGGCTGTGTGAAGGTAGCTGCTCACTTAGCCTATGCTGGTGGAAATGGGAGGAGAGAACAGAATGGGCAGGCAGGCAGACCCAGGTGCAAACCTGGCCCTGGCACTTCCCAACTGTGTGACCACGGGGTGTCACACAGCTTCCCCAAGCCCGTGTTGTCCCCTGCAGCATAGGCTGAGCTGACACTCACTATCAGGCCAGGCATGAGGATTAAATCAGCTCATGCATACTGAGAGTTCAGCCTGGTTTCAGCTGCAGAAGTACACAGAGGCCAGGAAGGGTTAAAGCTCTGCCTGGTGGCTCCTGCCAAGAGGGCAGAAGCACCATCTGATTTCACCTTCCTGTGCCAGCAGCCACTGGAAACACCCGAAGCCACCAGGGGCATCTGATCCCCAGGCAGAAAGAAAGGAGAACAGCACATGGCCAGAGACTGGCTGGGGTGCAGGCAGGGAGAGCTGTGCCAGGTGGGTGGTAAGGGCTAAGGCTGGGACAGACAGGCGTAGGATCCATTCTCAAGAGGAAAGCTAGGATAGTGTGCTGCTGGGGAGCCCTGTAATCAGAAACCCGTCTGCTAGGATGCACATCTGCAGCCCAGGGCCCTAGGCCCCTGGAAAACAAGCTCACATCCTGTTAGCTTCACCTACTTCAAAATTCAGTAGCAAGCACGATCAAACACAGCGGGTGCTATGGAAGACACTGATGCTTCTCTACCCACAACCATCTCTCCATCCTGCAAGCTCACCTCGGCATGGACTTCAGAGGACACGGGACGAAGCCTAAGCCAATCCTGGGAATTAATCAGAGGCTGGGTTAGACATGCATATATAACCCAAATGTGGCTAATGAGATGGGAGAGGTACCCATCAGGCACCTTGGGAAAGTGCTTCCAAAGGACAGAGAGGTTTTCTTCTAGGCTCTGTATGTCATTGAGAGAGGACATCCCACTTGGAGCTATTGCAGCCATTTTGCACACATGAGGTAACAAGCCTCATGAACAGATGAGGATGGCAGAATGGAAGGCGTCTGATGGCACCGTTGAGATGCTGAATCAACCAACACTAGCTCTGCTCTTCCTTGGGGCCTCTTGATATGGGAAGCACAAAAGCCTGCTCCAGTTTCCAGGCCTTTGCATATCTGGGTCCCTTCAGCTAGACACCACTCCTTTGCAGTTCCCACATATCCATCAGCTTCCAGCTTGTGCTCTCCTGTCACACCACACCAGGAACCACATGCGCGGTCACTGTCTATGCCCCTTTCTAGACTAAGTCCCCCAAGGGCGAAGTCATCTGTGCTGTTTACTCCTGGACCTCCACATGGGCAGACACGCAGATTGTCACAGGATGGATGATAGCACCTGGAAGTGCAGAACACTGGGCCTCAGACAGTATCCTCCCAGTACCTCACCCCCAGCCCTGGCTTCTCCCAGGGTCTCTCCTGGACAATCCTCAGCCACTCCTCATCCTCTTCCACCCACTGGCACGGCTGTGAGTGTGACTTCCATGTGGGGACAGTCCTTAGGCTCACCAGGGCCACAGCTAAAGGTTGGAGTGCCCAGGTGCCCGGGGTGGCCTGGCAGGGCTAAGCCCCCTGCACGAGCCACCCACGTGAAGCCAGCAGCAGCCTCACCACACTGGGAAGGGATCAGAGGTGGCTTTGTTTAATTCGGCAAATGGTGGGGGGTGAGGGGAGGGGAGGACAGATACCTCCTCCTCAAGGCCACTCTGCATAACTCATTATAATCCTTCCGCTCCACTTCCTACCAGGGAAACACTCCAGGGAACTGGCCAGGTAGACAGGGGAGGAGCTGCCCCCTGCATCCCAGTCTTGACAGCTGCCCAGCATGCCTGTGTACCAAAGACTCTGAGAAGCCCTGAAAAAAACAAATTGACTATACTTTCAGGCCTTCAGCAGTCGCCCAGCCAGAGGACCAGGGAAGCCATTTGTCCCAAGAATGTGTTCTCAGAAGATGCTGCCCCTTGCCTTCCTATGTCCCTGCCACCCTGTTAGTTTTTGATACTGTCCCTCCAAGCCCCTTTTCTCCTGACCCTTCCCATGTGCCAGCCCTCACTCCTTGAGTCCTTCGCTGTCAGACCCATCCGTCCTTCTCTAGGGAGGCCAGGCAGGAAAGAGGAGGTGCAAGAATGACAGAGTCCCCCTCGATCTGTTGCTCTGGCTGTGGCTAAGCTGAGGTGACAGCTCTGTAGAGCACTGGAAAAGAGATCAGAGGTAAATGCTGTAAACCCTTGCAGGGAGAAGGGTACCGAATCTTCTAGCACCCGGGCTTCTCGTCTGAGAACTCGCCTCCATTCACCTCCACAAACGCAGTTGAGCCTCTTAGATCAGGATTCTGTGTGCAGGGAACGGTAACTTCCCAAGATGGAGCACATTTGAGTGGCGAAGGTCCTTGAAGATCATCGAGGAGCCAGATTCTAATCCCCTTACTTCTTTGGAGAAATGGGCAACTAATGCTCCGAGAGGAGTAGTGACTTTCCCAAAGCCACACAGTGCTTTGACCCTCACACTCCACAGACGTTTCCTTTGACAGTCTCCCGTGGAGAAGAAACTGGAGACTTGTGGGGACTTCCTACTTGCCAGAGACCACAGTCCCAGGCTTCACCAACAGGAATAGAGATGCAGCCAGCGGAGCCAAGTAACCATCTAAGTAAGCTCCAGGCCTGGAAAGTTGGCTCCCGGTGGCCGTGCCACTTCTTTCCTCCGCTTCCAATCCTGTTTAGCTACTGTTAACAACATTTAGTGCCTGCGCTGGCTCTGGGCTTTGTTCCTCCAGACTTCAACTTTCACCACTGCCTTGCGGGCCCTGGCTCAGCGAATCCCAGGCTCCACAATGTCGGGAAGACTCACACATGGGGGGTCGGGGAGGGCAGGAGGTGGCCCCAAGAAGACCCGCAAGGAAGGGAACCCAAGGAGGGCACCCAGCTGAATGGCTCCTGTCTCTTGCCAAAGGCCTTCTGCAGCTCACGAATTGTGGCTGCCAGAATCTGCAGCCTGTCTGGATGGTTTTTCGTCTGTCCTGTCACCTGGACACACACAGGACCCGGAGATCCACCCCAGCTTGAACATTCCCAGAGAGCTCAGACCCAGGGCTCAGAACCCCTGTAAGGAAGGTGGCCCTGTGACCACTGTGCTTGACTGTCCCCCCACAGGGTGAGCTGGGCAGCAGGCAGGCTGGGAGCCACAGAGTGAGGGCTGTCTTGCCTGCCTCCGTGGCACAGCCAGACCCTGCGCGCCCAGATGGCCACACCCAAAGTCCTTTTCTCCGTACCTTACACCTCTTCCATGGGAACACAGATGGGTCATCTGTCTGGACAGGACAGAGCCCGGAACTTTCCCATTGACTCACACACCCATTCAAGAAGTGAGGAGTAACGCGAATAACAGCTGCTGTTTACTGAGCACTTACTACACGGAAGGCACATCTCTGAGCTCTTCCCAAGAACAGTTCCGTTCACCCCCACCAAACCCTGCTAGTGGGGATGAAGATGTCCCTTTTGTGGATCAGAGGGGTGAGAGGTTTCCCCAGGCTCTCTGGGCAGGGTCAGGATTCCATCCTGAGATGGCCAACTTCCAAGGCCCCTCCCTTCCGCCCTGCAGCCTGCCTGTCACTCAGGTAAGCCACCTGAGAGCGTTTCCCTGCCACCCTCCACAACCAAAGGGCTGGCCATGTGTCAGGCCAGGCAGTGAGCATATCAAAAGGAACCCCAGATGCAGGGATAGGGGGAGAGAATCTGCCAACAAAATAGCAGGGAAAGTGTTCTCAGAAAGGGGCAGAGAAAATGGGGTGGCCCCTCCGAATGCACCCCCTGGGGCCTGGGGGCTGTTAAGGGACAGGGGGATTTGTGGATGCAGAAGGAAGGGAGAATGCTCTGAGTGCACAGAAGAAAAGAAGGGAAGCAGGCATTGAGGATGTCATCGGGGAGTGACATGTCTGGGGACCCGTCTTGGAGCAAAACTGGAAGTCATGCTGGAGCCAAAGGGCACAGGGCCACAGCGATGCAGTGGCCAGGGAGACAGGAGAGGCAGAAGCTGGGCTTCAAAGCTGCATGACTGACTGCCCACTTGCCCAAAGCTTAGTCTGGGTGCTGGGGTGCTTGCCTGGCACCATTTCTCTGCCCAACCTCTGGCATCTGCCCTGGCACAGGGTCTTCTGGAGAAAATGAGTCAGCAGTGTTCTCCCTGGAGCTGTGTGTGTGTGGTGTGTGTGTGTGTGCTGTGGTGGGGTGCGGGAATTTCAGCCAGCCAGCTTTTTCCAGGACATGGGAAAGGGGGGGCCTCATCCCCCTGATTCCAGCTCAGAGGGGCGGGGTCTGGTGGGGGGGACCACAGCTCTGACCAGTGGGGGTGGGGTGGGGGGAGCTGTTGGGGTCCACCCGGCAGGATGGAAAGAGAACAAGTCCTGTGCTTGAGCCCCAGGCCACAGGGCCCAGGAGCTGCTCCCATCCTGCTCTCTCCCACGCACACCCACATGCAGCCTGGCCCTTATACATCCTCAGTCTAACAACTTCTGCACAAGCCGGGAATCCCTGCCCCTGGGTGCCAGCTGTGCGCAGCCCCGCCCTGGAGATTCCCTGCCTCTCTCTGGCCTCCTCCCCATCTGTAGGAGAGGTTGGATTTGGTGATCTCCCAGGGCCCTCTCTGCTCTGACACGCCTGCTGCTCTCACTTTTTCTCTCAGAAACTGAGGGCTCCCGGAGCGGTTGAGAAATAGATACCCAGACCCAGGCAGACACACACACACACACATACACACGCGCGCACACAGCAGAGATTTCCAGAAACACGGAGACGTGCGGAACCACACAGACACTGAATCGGGAGCAGAACCCCGGACCCGGACCCGGACCCGGAGACCTAGTAGCTTGTCCACAGCCTCACAAGAACAGACGGAACCGAAGACCTACAGACTCGGACTTGCAGACAACCAAGTCACCAGAACACACCGAGACAGCCCCAAACGGAGATCCAGTCCTCCCCCAAGCATTCCCAAAGCCCCCACTCTGTCTCCTCCCGGGCGTTCGCTGCCCCACCACCCGCCCCCGCTGCCGACCCCCGGCTGGCTCTGCAGGGACCCTCCCCGCTGGTCCCGGCCCCGACGAGACTCGGCAGCAGAGCCGGGCGCTGCAGGGCAGGCAGCACTCGCCAACCTTCGGGCCGGGGAGCAGCCCCTGTTAACCCCTGGAGTCCCGCCTCTCGGGGAAGCAGGAAGGGACAGGAAGCTGACGTTCCGCTGGAAGCGTCCGGCGCGGCGGGGAACCCCCAGCCCTCTCCAGATCCTAGCAGTAGGAAACTGGGGAGGGGCGCCCGCGAGCTCGTACTCACCCTGCGCGCGCCGCCGCCGCTGTGCCTTGGGCCCCCAGCGCCGATCCCGCTCCCATGGCAGGCCCCTACTTCATGCTCCCGAACCCGGGGGGCAAGTGTGGGCGCGCCCCATGGGGCCGCCAGCCCCCCGCCCCGCCGCGCCAGGCCGGCTCAGAGCGCACGGCCCCCGCGCCCCCAGCGCAGCCCGGCGCCCAGGGGCGCTCCAGCAAGCAGGCAGCGCGGCCGGGGCCCCGCAGGCGCCCGAGCCAGGCCCATGGTCCCAGGAGTCCCGGCGCAGCGCTCGCCCCTGCCTCCTTCCCTCTTTTTCTGCTTCCACCGAAAAGGAAGAAGAAGCAAGAAAAAGAGATGATCAAACTTTTAGAGGCGGGCTGCTGGCGGTCCCTGGAGGCAGAGCAAGGCCGGGCGCGCGGAGGGCGGTGGAAGCTGCCTCCCCGCCGGCCTGGGGGAGGAGAGGAAAAGGAAGGATTTGGGGGAAATGAAGGCGATTTAAAGTCTCGGCCCGCGGCAGCTCTCCACCTTCTCCCCCCCCCACTCCCCGCGCCGGGCCGCCCTCTGCTGCCCCCTGCTGCCCCCTGCCGGCCGAGGCCGGGGACACAGCCTCAGTTGGCCCGCAATAGCCCAGCTGGGACACCGACCCCCTCCTCCTGGTAAAAATGGGGAAACAAGATTCATAGACACAAGGGATTACCCAAGGCTGCACATTGATTGATGGCAGTTCCGCGATTGCCAATTTCTGACTCGTGAGACTAACTGTGACCCTCGAATTGGGGTTAGGATGAAGGGAAAATTGGGGACAGATTCTATTCCTGAAAGAATCCCAGGGTTTCAAGGACAGAACTGAAAACAGGACTTGTAGAGTCCAGACTCCCACGACAACCAGTGTTTTAACCCCCGACCCCCACCAAAAAGATTGCTCCACCCGATTCTGAGTTCCCTGCAGAACGTGGCGGGTGGGCGTGTTTACGGTTTTTCACCCTCCCCTCGCCTCTAGTCTCGGTCAGAAACAGGGATTTAACCACCTGGGACCCCACAGTGGAGCATAGATCTGCACGCCTTGACTCGCCGGCCACAAACACCGGGACAAATTCTCACATCCACATCCCCAAGCCAGCCCTGAGAGTAAAAGCCCTCTCACCTCCACCACCTTAGGTAGATTCACACTAATTTACTGGTGCGCGCGCGCACACACACACACACACACACACATATCCCAAATCAGACGCACGCTCATACATTCACATGCGGGCATACAGCCCCGCACTCTTGGACTCACGTGAAACACACCCTGGGATGTGTGAATTCGGCGCACACTCGCACTCCAAACACGCAGACACATGCACAGAAGTGCTTACACACACATAAATGCACCCTATTACGTCCATCTCCTCAACATACACACCAGCGCATTCACACACACCCCTCCGCGAGTGTCCACCACACTCATTCATGCACACACTCACCGGCTCCCCAGGCTTGTACCCACCTCCGCATACTCGCGCACCTTGACGCACACAAACCAAAACTCCCAGCGCTCCAGGAGTCCCCAAGCACTTACTGGGTCCCTAAGTGCGAGACTGGCCGGTCCGTCCTTCCACGGGCGCCTAACGGCATTTGTATTCATGGGTCCCCGCAGCCCCGGGCGCGGGCGCGTGGGGGGGCGGGGGTGTGTGGTCCCCTTCCCTAAACCAGGCGCGGGCGGGCGGAGCGCAGCGGCACCGGGAGGGGCATGGGCGCGCGGGACTGCGCCGCCTGCCAGGTCCGCCTGCACTCGAACTTAAGCGGCTCTGCGTCCTCGGGCTCCGGCGCTAGCTCCGGGAACCGGGGGCGGCTCATAGGTGCAGGGGCCGCGGCGCCCGCCGGGCCTTTTGAAGTCTCCGCTGGGGGCGGGGAGGGGGCGCTGAAGGCGGCCTTTTAAACCGCGGCAGCACGCGGGCTCGGTGGAGCAAGGTGTCTGGTTTCAGCAAACTTTAGGAAAAGTCCCAAACCCGAGCGAGGGAGGGTGGGGGAGGGAGCCGCAGAACTGCGCTGCTTCCTGCAGGGGGCAGAGCACCCGTGGCTGCCTAGAGGGAGGCAGGCGCTGTACCGGGAAACCCGCAGGCGGCTGGATGGCGCGCGCAACCACCATCGCCACCCTCACCCCTATATGGAACCGGAGTTCTTAACCTTGGTGTAGAAAAACCCTAGATGGTGCAGGAACACTGCAACTGTGCACAGATTGTGCGTGTTGGCGCCTTCTTCTGGGGAAAGGCGCCACGGGTTTACCTCGGGTTTTCAGAAATCCGCAACCCCTGAAAGTTGAAAAATCCCTGTCCAATCACAGCTGGTGTTTTTGGAGCTGCATGTTTCGTGCCAGGCACATCGTGTCTTTTGTTACATTTTTGGTATTTTGTTTATGGTGGATTTTTTTGCATTCATTTTGATACTTTTAAAGTACTGCATTGAATATTATGTATCTTGATTATTTAGGGAGCTTTTGGCAGCCCTTACTGATTTTTTTTTATTTTTTTATTTTCTTATTTTTTTGTCCTCTAGCATTTTGCATCTTCACTTGCCTATAGTCCAGGGCGTGGAGGCAGTGTGCTAAGTGCCACCTCTTGAGGGAGACTTGTTACTATCTCTGTGTACAACTGGGACAGCCTGGATAAGCTGGTAGGTGGTGCAGTGGGCTCTGATGCCAGGTAGTCTGACTGCTGTCTTTTGCATCTCCACATGATGCTTCAGGGGGTTCTAAGCAGATCCTTGCCAGCCCCAGCTTCATATCCCACCCCTGAGCTCCCCTCTGATGCTTGCACCAGCTGAGCTGCTCTGAGGCCTGCACTCTATTGTTTCCTCCCAGCCACTCCTCTGTCCCTATTCTGCCTGTTCAAAACCTCTTTGTCCTTGTAGGTGCAGCTCATAGTCACCTCACTGTGGTTAGCTGCTGTGCCATCCCACCCAAGTTAGAATACATGTAATGGTATTTTCATGGTCACAGTCTTCTCTGTGTCCTCACACCTAGCATGGGACCCAGGACACAATAGATGATCCAACCACCATCTAAGTTCTAATTGTTTTTTAACTCCTACTAGTGTGAAAAAGCCTGTATGGGAAAAGGCATAAAGAAATTTGCACATGGTTCTGGCTTCTGGACACGTACATACTTGTAGTGTGGACAGACGACATGAACAGTAACTTAGGGTAGGGAGGAGAGCTGGACGGGCATTACCGTGCTACGGAAAACCCCCTGCAGCCACAGAGTGCTGTAGATGTTATCAAAGAGATGAGGATCAATCACATTGTCAGCCAGACTAAGGGATGGAGAGAAACCAAGGAAGGCTCCCAGGAGGAGGTAGCACAGGGGTCCTGAAGAATGTGTTGAATAAACCTGAGAAGGGACACCTCCAGGGGAAGAGTCACAAATCTCCAGGAAGGTGGGGGTGGATTTCAGGCAGGCTTTGAAGGCAGAGTAAAGGGAGCCCAGAACTATCCAGCTCTCCCCACCATCATGTGTGGGTGACGCCACATGACTCACCGGCCACAAAGCCATTTCCAGGCAAGGGGATGCGTCTCCTCAAAGGTCAGGCAGCAGGTCAATGGCTGAACACCAAGTTCTTTCCAAATCTCACCCCCAATCTGAATATGCAATCTTTGATGGCAGGGAGCCCTTGCTGCCCTGAGCACAGCCCAGAGGACCCCTGAGAGACTCCCAAGAGCCTCAGTCTGCCTGTCGGTGAAATGGGTGGCACTCTGGAAGGGCCTTTGTGTTTGCAAACAGGAGACTGTAACTCAACATCAAATCCCATTCAGCCAACGGTCATTGGTCCAGGTCAAAGGTCAGCTGGAAAGAGGACACAGACACTGCTAAGAGCTCCAGGGAAGGGGGTTCTTCCTGCTTCCACTGCCTCTTCGTACCCAGTCGGTCACCACGGAGGGTCCTGGCATAGAGCCAGTGCCCAGGCTCAAGCAGTTCTATGGAAGTTGGGTTCCATGGCCAACCCTGTGAAGGAAGCAGAGTACCTACCAGCCGGCCCTCAGGTGGCCCTTTCTGTGGGGCAGAAGGAGATAAACCTGGCAACTGAGTGGACTGTGACTTCCAAGCCTGAGTAGACATTTCAAGAGTGAGGCAGAAGGATGGTCTTCCCCACCAATGGGGATTTTCCAGGACCACATAGTTTCGGGATCCCTCCCTGAGCAGATCCGCTATGGACCTGCTGCCCTCTGAGGCACATCGGCCTTGAAAGAAGCTGTTGTTCTCATAGCATTTCCGGTGGGCACATAGTAGGTGCTCAGTGAGTGTCTGTGAGTGATCCACTGCAAGAAACCTTCATTGGTGGGTCAGGGTTGGCCCTCCAGCCAGGTACCCATCCCATCCGTTTGCTCACCAAGCTTTTTCTGATAACCTACTGTGCACCGGGAGGTCCTTCTGCGGGCTCCTGAAGAGTCACGCTCTGAGGAAAGAGGCCAGCAGGTCAGAAAGTCCTACCTCACAACACGCTTAACAAGTTCTGAGAACTAGGAGGAAAGCTAGGGTTCTACATGCTGGTCCCCAATCTTCCCAATCCTGAGCACTGCTGGAAACAGCAGGAGGAACCTTGCTTTTGTATTTGGGTCCCATCATCTCGTAGCATGAGATGTGCACCTAATACACATCTAATAATAGTCATTTCTTCCCATGTCACTCAACCACTGGGATGATAACATCATGCATAGCACTCTGAGCTGGGCGCTGTCAGATTTGCACTGTGGTCCCTGGGGGAGGAGGTACCATGTTTACTTTCTGACACCAGCACAGGTACAGTGCCTGGCACTTGGGAAGTGCTCCCCAGATGCTGAGCGAGTGGCAGAATGAACAAAGGAAGGAAAGAGGGAAAGCAAAGCTGATTGGTGAGACCAGGTCTAACCTCCTCTAACCTCCTACCTGATCCATCAGACCAAGTCTAACTTCCTCTAACCTCTCTAACCCGATTGCTGAGACCAGGCCTAACCTCCCCTGACCTAATCTAACCCAATCGGTCAGAGGAGGCCTAATCTCTAACCTCTAACCTGATTGGTTACACCAGGCCTAACCTCCTCTGACCTCTAACCGCCTCTCACCCTCCTGCACAGCGACAGACCCCATTTTACATGCGGCAGATATACCGATGACAGTTAACAGTGTTGGTCTTCGCACAGGGACAGAAAACACAGGGCAATCCAGTCCTCGCCCCAATCTCTGGTCTAGCAGCTGCCAAGACTTCAGAGACAGCTCACTCCACCAAGAAAACAATGGCTGGAGCTCAGGAAGCTCCTGGGCTGCTAAGAGGCAGCATTTTCTGGGCAGGTGCTCCCTCTGTCTGGCCATCTTTTCTGTCTTCCTCCCACTCCCCAGTCAGGGTTTGCTGGGGCGAGGCCAGGTGGCTGTGAGATATCCAAAGCTGGACCAGATGGGGACCCAAGAGAAATTCAGATCTAGAAGAATCCACAGAGCCTCACAACTCAACTTCACCTTCCTCACTTTACGGGTGGGGGAACAGGCTCAGAGAGAGGGGTGTGATTTTCTCCAAGCCACACAAGGTCATTGGTGGTGATGTGGTGGGGCTCTGCCTTTATTTATTTATTTATCTATGTAGGTACCAGGGAATTGAACGTGGGGGTGCTTAACCACTGAGCCACATCCCCAGCCCTTTTATATTTTATTTTGAGACAGGATCTCGCTAAGTTGCTTACAGCCTAGCTAAGTTGCTGAGGCTGGATTTGAGCTCACGATCCTCCTGCCTCAGCCTCCGGAGCTGCTGGGATTACAGGCGTGAACCACTGCACCTGGCCACATTTATTTCTTACCACAGCGAATGAACCCCATCTCTCTTCCTCGGAAGAATCTGACTCACTTTCTGGATGTGCGACAGAGGCAAACTAAGTTCCTTCAGCTCTCGCTGATGGTGTGTCTGGAACCTTGGGCTATACCAAACAGGTCATTAGTGCTGAACTCTGGGCCACCTCCAGCAAGTGACAGTGGAGACAGAGCAGTTGATGAGGTTGGAGAGTTTTCAGGCCCTGGTTCCTGGGGTCACCTCTGCCTGGAATGTCCTTGCTGCTCTGCCTCCCTGGAGGCAGTATTTCTGGAGCTGCCCTGCCCTGCCCCCAGTCTGCCTGGTTCTCTGCACAGGTCATATTGGTATAGATATTTATGTCATGCACCTGCTCAATTCCTCCATAGGGTCCCACCATCAGTGTTGGATGAACCAAGGAAGGGAGGGTGGGAAGAGAGATAGAATGGGGACTGGTGGCCCATCAGTCTAAGTCATCCCCAGGATGGGGCATACACCCATGGTCCTCCTAGCTGACTGCATTCTATACTCGTCCACCCTCTTCTGGCTGAGGCTTGGACCTCCTAAGGGTAAGGGTTGAGTCCTGCCTGGACAAAGCCCACCGCGGCAGTCTTCTTCCCCTGGCCAGTGACTGGTTTGGACAGGGACATAAGACACAGTCTGGCGGCTGAGACATGAGGGGCGTTCTCTGTGCCGGGGAGAAAGCTGCCCTCAAGTGCACACCGTTGTGGACTTGTGACATGCTGTGTGAAGAGGCTGCAGGCTTCCTGCCACTGTGGGGTGACAAGTCCTGGGTCTATGGATGACAGAGAACAGGCAGAAAGAGATCAGGCCCTTCGGGACCTGCTTTTCCTTGTTTTGCAGTGCTGGGCTCCAACCTGTGACCTTGCACATGCAGGCAAGTGCTACACCACTGAGCCACACCACCACCCTCAAAGACATTAGGCACCCAGGCAGCCCTTTCTCAAAGCCACGGAAATTACTTTTAGTGTTTATTTCCTCTGGCTGCCGAAGAATCCTAGGTCATACACCAGAGGTATGGGAGCTTTGTTCTGTTCCAGAAAGACCAGGGGATCACAATGACTGACAGTGACAATCCCTTCCTCTGCAGATAGCATAAAACAAGTTCAAGTTCAGCATCTCGGGTTTCCACACGACCACATGGGGTGGACGGGTTGGACATCTGCACCTCTAGCTTGCAGATGAAGCAACAGACATGAAAGACTCTCGCCCAAGCTGGCCCAGCAGCGAAGGGATCAACTGGCACTAGAACCGTGCTCCCAGGTCCAGGGTCTGTTGCACATCAGCCCGCACCTGTGCATAGCATGGAGGAGGCCCTCCAGGCCTGAGGAGTGCCCACCCAGTGCCAGCAGGTAAGGGGGCACCAAGGAATTTCAAAGCATGGAAATTCATCCAGTCTAACGCCTGTGACCTCTTGGTCAACTCCTGGGTGGCAGATCCGCTCAGACATGTCAGAGACAACCGTGTAGGAGAGTCACCCCACCCCTTCCACCAGCCATTGTACTCCAACACCATGGCCACCTCGGGCCCATGCCCAGACCATGCAACGTGGTACATTCCTGACTATGGGTTGCTGCAGGACAAGCTGGCCAATGCAAACACCTATGGACCCTGCCCTAGTCACAAAGGGAGAACAGAGCCTCCCACCCCCTGCCCCCCACACCAGCCTTCTCCCATCCAAGAAGTGAGTTCTGCAAGGAGCTCTTACGTGCATCTACCAGTGTCCCCACGCCAAAGCCCCTTCACGATGACTCTGGAGAACGGCAGCTCTAGAATTAAAAGCTTGAACTCCCTAGCTAAAACCACTCTGAAAGCAACAGCTCACCCCCAAGCCATCCTTTCTTCAAGCCTGCCATTCTCGTATCTTCAAATCACTCATCTTCCACCAGCATCTCCTTCAAAGGCGTAGCTGGTGTGCAGCTCCGACAACTGCCAAGTGACTATCACAAAGTTCAAGGTTTCAGGTGGTATCTGACAAGCATGAATGTGAGCAAGACTTCATTCACCTCCCCCCGTACAGAGTCTGTGCAACCCAAGTGCATATCAGCTTGTTTGGCAACCACACTGCAATGCTCATGCTAAGCTGATGACCATCAAGAAATTCTTAAATTTTTTCATTTGCCTCCTCTGGGGCAGTAAAGTTTGGTCCCCCGTGAATGGAGCCCTTGTTGAGTATGATCCATCCTTTCCGCCTATATGCATGCTAAAAACATTTCTTTTGTCTTTGTGGCTTTCGGGCCTGTGACCTCCTGGCAGTGACCATCGGTCAAAATATGAAGCATGCTGATTAATGGCATTGCTTTGTACCCGTGGGTCTGAGGAGTTCAGCGTGGTCTGTACCAACTTACCAACTGTCTTGAGTGATTACAGGGAGGGCACTGATTTGTACCCCTGGAGGGCTCTGCCACCAGGGCTGGGGAGATTTCACAACAAGATATGCCAGTGTGACCAGCTGGGAATGAGAAACCCCAGGTTCCAGACTCCCTGGTTCCGGGTTTTTTGCTTTTGCGTACAGGTGGGTCCTGATCTGGAGCAAGGCAGCATCTTGGTTTGGATCTTCAAGTGGGGACAATGGCAGCTCAGGACTGGCCCCCAGGTCCCTGCTGTGAAGCAGCCTTTTCTGTGAGTGCAATCCTGCAGGGCGTGGTTGCCACATCTGACTGGCGGGAGGCATCTCATCTGCAGTCCTGGAGTCTTCCCAGCCATCACACCTGGTGCCACTGCCATCCTCGGAGGCTCCTGCGGCATGCATGGAGTTTGCCTGAATAGAAAGGGGGATGGGGATTACTGTTCCCACCCGGGTCAGAGACCCCTGTATTCACCTGCTTCCCTCCCGGCGTAGAGAAGCACTCCTTGGGGGCATCGTTTCTCAGCCTAATTTGGCTCCAGGGTCTTGCCTATCTAGACATCATGGAATGGTTATGATTTTAGATGAACCGGAACCTGCCCTGCACCTGAGGGAGGCTGCAGGGCACAGTCAAATCAGCACAGCGCGGCTGTGTCAAGGTCCTGGCTCCACCTTGCCCTGGCGGAGGGATCTTGACAGACCCCTTTGTCCTCTCTGAGCCTCTTCCTCAGCTGTGAAGTTGGGGTAACTTGCATGCACCTCCAGGGTGACTGTTCCTTTCTTCCAACGCCATCCGTCCCCACCAGGTGAGCCAGCCAGGCAAATCCAGCTGTGGTGGCTTCAAGTGCCCCGAGCTCATGGGATCTCCTCTGGTCGCCTTGGCCTGCAAGAGCTGGATCCTGATCTCTGCCACCCAGTCCATGTTGGTAGTTGTCAACAGCAGGCTGCCTGCTCAAATCAATCGCTGGCTGGTGGCCCTGGGTATGCTCTTTATCTCTCTCTACCCACATTTCTCCAGCCTTTGAATTGGGGTATTTTAAAATCGCAATAATAATAATATCTGCTCAGTGCCTGTGCTGGGAAGAGTAAATGAGCTAATTACACAAAACACTCAGAACAGTGCCTGGCATTGGTCAAAGTACCGGGCTGTGCTGCCTTCATCATCACTATTACTACAGCAGTATTTTCTCAGATGGGTTAGGTACCAGGGGCTTCAGAACAAAATGCCGGTTTAAAACCTTGTGCCTAAATTCACCCTTGGTTGTCCATTTTCCTGGGCAAAAAATCTGAGAATCTGATTTGCCCTTAACTCTGGGGTCCCTGCCTCATCCTGGGAAGCTCCCCAGAGGCTTGGCCTCACCTCCCTGCACACAGTGGATCAAGGCAGAGGACAGTTCATGGTTAACCTGGACCTGTCACTCCAGCTGGGAGAAGCTCAGGGAGCCAGGGGCACCCTCCCCCACCATAGATACGCAGCAGCCTTCCAGTTTAGGACCCAAATCCCTTCCCCTGCTTCGTGCAAAACTGGCTCCCAGCTCCTGCTACCCACTCCCAAGAGCAGGTGGACACATTGTCAGGAATTGCAGGAGCTGCTGTGGAGCAAGTCATTGTTAAAAAATCACTGGCAGGGCTGGAGCAGTGGCTGAGTGGTTACAGTGCTTGCCTGGCAAGCGCCAGTATGCAAGTTCAAACCCCAGCATCACGTACACAACAACGTGTCAGAGCAGTGAAGGCTGCATGAAAAAGCAGCCTTCCTGTCTTCCTGTCTCTCTTACTGTCCTTCTCTCTTAAAAAAAATGATCAATGGCATAAGCTTATGATTAAAGAAACTATGTTCTAGACAAAGGTCAAAGGTGATATCCTGGAAACGCATCTTTCTAGTTAGTTATCTTGCCACTTCCTGGGCTCTTGAGATTATTTACATCTCGTGCAGACGAATGGTGGGTGCTCATCATAGCCTTGTGCTATTGAGCGCCTCTTCTCGACTCCACGTTCGGTGATATTGCGTAGGTAGCATGGAGTTGGCCACCTTGGGATGCTACTAACCAGAGCTCTTTCCTGCTGCAGACCCTATGGCAGACACTGAGTCACACCCCAGTCACCATGGCCAGTGCTCCTTCTCCTGGGGATCCAGCTTGCCATTCAAGCCCGGACCCAGAAACTGCGCAATCTTGGGGGTCACATGGTGCTGTGACCTTCTCAGCCCTCCTGGAATTTCCTTCTTCAGCAGCGTCCCACATTACAGCTACATGTAGCTCCTCGTAGTTTCCTAAATACAATGCACTTTCCCCACAGGCCCCTGGTGCTTTGCACGCTGAGCTCTGTCTTCGTGGAGGTGTTCTTTCTCCCTTTTTCTAGATTCTTCTTCTGCAAGATGGAGAAGGTGCCAGGAGCCATGGTACATGTCTGGAATCCCAGCTACTCCAGAGGCTGAAGCAGGAGGATCACAAGATTGAGGCCAACATGGGTACAACTTAGCAAGACCCTGTTTCAAAACAAAAATCAATTAAAAGGATCGGGGATATGGCTCAGTGGCAGAGCCCCCTGGGTTCAATCCCTAGAACCACCACTGTATCCAAAAAAAAGAAAAAAGAATCCAAAAGTTATCCATTCTGAGAACACTTTCTTAAATCCCCTTCCTTGGTAGGCTAGATAAATATTTAAAAACCAGTCTCCAGAAAGGAAGAGGGAGAAAGTTCTGATTTTTAGCTTCTGCCATTTTTTTTTTTTTAAAGAGAGAGGGACAGTGAGAGAGACAGAGAAAGGGAGAAACAACTTTATTTAGTTTTTCACATGGCCTTAGTTGCTCTAACTCTTAGTTGTGTACGTGGTGCTGGGGTTTGAATCCAGGTCCTCGTGCTTGCCAGGCAAGCGCCAAAACTGCTGAGCCACCGGTCCAGCCCCCATTCTGCCAATTTTCAAGGTGTAAATACCCACTGGTGTTCAATTTTAAGCTACCAAAATGCTGGCCTTGAGAGGGAGGCTGGGAAGAGATAAGCCTGTGGGTCTGAGGCAATTCCAGCACACCACTGGCTGGGTCAGATGTCTTTTCTGTCTTAAAACAGCCCTGCTCATCCCCCATAATACAGGGACATGGCAAGCCAGATGAGCGACTGAGACCAAGGCCCAAACCAGCAACACTGATGATGTCTTTATTTAAAGGTTTGATCTTGGGCTGAAGTGGTAGGTAGCTCAGCAGTTAGAGCACTTGCCTGGCAAACACAAGGACCCAGGTTTGAATTCCAGCACCAGATACATAACTAAATGTCCGAGAAGCAAAACCCAGATGAAAAAATAAAAATAAAGAATAAAAGTTGATCTTGCTGGGTACAATGGCACACGCCTGTAATCCCAGTAGGTTGGGAGGCTGAGGCAGGAGAATCACGAGTTCAAAGCCAGCCTCAGCAACTTAGTGAGGCCCTAAGCAACTTAGTGAGACCCTGTCTCAAAATAAAAATAAAATGGACTGGGGATGTGGCTCAGTGGATAAGCACCTCTGGGTTCAATCCCTGGTTCAAAAAAAGTTTTTATTTAAATTTAAAAATATTTTAAAAATGAAATCTTTTGTTATCATGATTTTTTGTCATTTTAATTTTCTTTAAAAAAAAATACTGCATTCAGATGTTCGTCTTGATCACTATTATTTTGGCACCACATTGAATTCCGTCCCAGTTGACATGCTGGACATTTTTACCAGGCCTGCTCTGCAGAGGTTTCCAGAAAGTTTGGGAAGCAATAAAAAGAAGCTGAATCTGGAAAGTGGAGACCACACCCGTATAAGGGCAGGAAGTCCCGGAGAGGGGATGTCCCTAAGACCCCAGACTCTAGAGACAGCAGAGCTCCTGTTCCATGGAGGTCCCAGGAGGTGGCCATTTGTCAGGGGTGATGGCAAGCGGATCTCAGAGCTGGCTGCTGCAGGATGCCTTCCCGGTCATCTGCAGTCTGGGGGCACAGGGACTTGCTCCCGTGCCTGGTCCCTTCCTTGCCACCAGGAATGAGGTTTCTTAGAGATGTCACGGAGGTGGCTGCCCAGGGCTCTCACTGGACTCCAGCTGAGGTGCGTCTGGAGTTGAAGGGTTTCTGTAAGAGTGGCCATGCCACTTGAGACCCGTTGGACCCACAGTGAAGAGCTTTGCACGTGGCGTTAGCTGATTGATTGCTCACAAACTCTCAGCACAGGTGCTATCGTGTCCATTTTACAGAGAGAGCGGCAACTTGCCCAAGGTCTCACCACTGGACAACTGAGGAGACAGAAACCTAATCTACAACTATCTGATTCTTGAGTCTGTTATCTTAATCACCGCTGTCCAAACAAAAGGCATTTCTCAGACTGGCTCTCTTTCAGCACTACAGCTCGGAAAGTCAAAATTAGGGGTGCTAATGGGACAAGGCAGCCATTCTGCCTCTGACCCAGTCTTGCCACTGGCTTTGGACAGGCTCCTGCTGTCCCCACTCCTCTGTCACTGAAGTCCCATGGCCCCTTTCTACCCACCACCCATCCACCTCTCCAACCAGTCTCCAAAACGGAGTTGAAGCTTCCTGGCTCAGAGACACTTGGGAACTCTCACTTTGAGGGGGTCAGGACAGGGGAAGAAAGCGCAAAACAGTGAGCGTCCCTCGTGTCCCAACCAGAGAGTCAGCCCCTCCCCTCGATTAATGCTTGTATCATCCAATATGGTAGCCAAGGGTGGCTATTAAAACTTACATTCTTTCAAACTAAAACAAAAGCAGAAATGAAGTTTCTTAGTCACACTAGCCACATTACAAGTGCCATATGTGGCGATTGGCTACTGTACTGGATACAGCACAGTTCCATCCTGGCAGAAGTCCTTTCTGGATATAGCACTGTACTGAGACTGAACGAGGACTCGGAGAGGGCCTTGCCTAAAGCCACACAGAGAGTCGTAAACACAACTGGGAGGAGGCTCATCTCTCTCGCTTCCAAAGCCTCTGCTCCCAGAGCTTGGAATACATTTGCACCACCTGGCTCTGGAACAAGGAGGATTGTTTGCCTGGGCTGGTAGGTCCATTTGGGAAACCAAATAAGAGATCAGAAGACTGTGGGTGAATGCTAAAGTGGAGAAAAGGAGCCAGCAACTCCGGAGGATTATTTTTATCCAGCCCAGATAGTCTGTGAGCTCCCCCTCCCCACTTAGAACTATTTTTATCTCAGAGCTGAAATGGGAGTGCTATCTCTCCTGGGTGGACCCAGGGAGCCCAGGCACGTGCAGCAGGGTCCCTGCTTGCTTGCTGATTTCCAAGAAACCCTACAATGTCATTCTATACCAGTTCATGAAGCCACCAGAGTTAAGTGGGGAGCATAAGCCCCAATGTACAGACAGGGAAACTGAGGCATCTATGGTGCCCTGTGTATGGTGAGTGAGAATTTATTTTTTATTTCTTTCTCTTTTTTATTTTATTATTTTTTTAAGAAAGAGAGGACAGGGAAAGAAAGAAGTGATTTTTATTTAGTTTTTCACGTGGCATTTGTTGCTCCAACACTTCATTGTGTACGTGGTGCTGGGGTTTGAACTCGCGTACTCACGCATGCCGTGCAAGTGCCGTAACTGCCGAGCCACCACTCCAGCCCTGTGAGCAAGAATTTAAATTCTGTCTTAGACACGTCCCTCCTCTGCTTGCATGCTTGAGGACTTGGGTTTAACACCAGGAACACAAAAATAAAGGCTCCTCCTTGAGGGGTGAGGGTGGGTTTCAGGTGAGAAAGGCCAGGGAGTGACAGAAACAGGCGCACTGTTGCTGAAGCCCATGTCAGCATTTTCTGGCTGGGCAAGTAAGCTGCTCCACACCTTTGACTTTCTCTTTACTGGTCCACACGCACGCAGGACTTTCTGATCTTTCTTGTCTCTTGTCTCGTGGGGAATGAAGCCGGTGGGAGATTGTCCAGTGTTGGAAAACATCCAACATCAGGAAGAGACCTCATCATCATCATCATGAACTGTGAGGCTCCTACCCTCTCTCTGGGCCTCAGTTTCCCTGAAATCTGAGCAGTTCGGCCTGGAGAATCTCGGCGGGACTTTCCTTCCAGCCCCGGCTTAGCATTTCTATGATCCATTCATTTGGTCAATAAGTGTTTATTGAGCTCGAGCCGCCTGACCCAGTGGGGAAACGAAGGACGGGCTCTCCAGAAGGCCTTCTGTTCAGCCTGCTTCAGCCACATACGCACATTTCCCTGAGCTTTCAAAAGGCAAATTATGGGCAACATGTTTTCACCAAAACACACTCACCCCATCTCTCGGGGAAAGACACTCCTCCAGCTCCACCAAGGACTAAGCTAACAGAGGACAGAAACCCACCCTGTTCCTCTGGGCAGCTTTCCAGGGGCTCACGTCCCTGCTGCAGAAGGGAAGCTGTCTGTGCCCACGGGTCTCTGGGGCTTCTCTAGGCCTGGTAAACAACCTGTGTTTGTCTCAGCTCCTACCATCCTGACAGGTCAGCCATAAGCCGGGGAAAAACAGCCCATTCTGTGTCCCGCCTGTCCCCAGAGTGAGGAAAATTGTCCATAAATATTTTTATCTTCATGGTCACCAAGGGAGCTGAGAGGAAGGCTTTGATTCCCTCAGTCCCGGGACCACTCCTTTCCTCCAAGGACCCCGTGGTCATAGCTGACCTGGGTGTCCCATCTCCCACCTCTAAATTATAGGCTGCTGGCCCTGTCGCCTGCCCCCAGGAGGTGGTGGGATTAGGGGTGGGACCACACCGTACACCGTGGCCAGCCTCAGAGCAGTTGGGAGAGCCCATGCCAGCCAGCTGGTTTCCTGCCAGGAGCTGGGTGGTCAAGGCAAAGGAAGGGAGGACCCAGGCATGGCGCTGGCGTGGAGGAGGCCCTGGGCCTGGGGCAGAGACAGCCCAGGGTCACCCTGGGATCCTTTATTGCCTTGTTCATCCGGGCAGGGCTGGATAAAGTCCTGAGAACATGGCTTGCCTGGGAATCAGTGGATGCCAGAACATATCCCTGAAGACCAATGGGCTTTCAAGGTCAAAGGAAAGTAGAACTGGGGTTTTCAAGGTCAAAGGTAAAAAGAACTGGTGGGGAATTTGAGGGTCAGCCATGGACCAAGACATTCAGGGCTGGGAATCCAGTGCCAGGTCATCCCACACCGGAACCTCCTAGGTCCTGTCCTTGCTGTGATTTCCTTGCCTGTCTGAAGAAGATTCCGCTACCTTCTAGAAACTTCTGTGTCTGGGAGTCAAATAGGCTGGAGAGTGCCAAAGGTCATCCAGGTGCAAGGTTCTATGATTCTTCGGTTCCTAGATCACTGGAGCTGTAAAATTTCATGCCCAAAGTGCTAGACTTCTACGTCTTTTAATGCCAGAGCTGCAAGACTCTAAAATCCTGGACTCCTACCTGGCACTGGTTTTCAGCTTCCATGATTCCAGACTTCGGAGGCTGAGAGTGCTGCGATCCTTCAACTCCGTGGCCTATTTTAGGGCAGACAAGAAGCTTGTTCATTCCTGGCAGGGGTTCGGTGCAGAGGAGCCCTGTGGAGCCTCCTGCCTCTGTGATGGGCAGCATTCCATGGCCCCAGCTCCCAAAGCCCAGCTCGCCCCATGGCCTTTACCAGGCCATGTCCTCACTTGGCCCCCACTGAGTGCTGCCCAGCCCCACCCAGCCACGTCACCAGGTGTGGGCAACAGCCTGCAGGCTCTGGCGCCCATGCCCTGGCCTCCCTGGAGCCGCATCCATTCCCACAGGGCAGGGAGGCGGTAAATACGTTCCTCAGGCAGGGTGTCCCCAGGGACATGGTATTGAAGAACTTGTCCCTAGACCCCTGCGAATGGCTTCATCCTGACTGAGCCAGCCAGCACCAGTCAGGCCAGATCTGGGTGACTCAGATGTCCCTTCCGCTTTGAGATAGCGCCCCCAGCCTGCCCTTGTTGGGATTCCACCTCTACAAGGTTCTCCTATAGGCTAAGGCCTCTGAGAGCTGGAGGCCAAAGGATCTTCCTTCCTCGTCCACCACCTCATTCATGGATTCAACACATGAGAAGGCCAAGCCTCGGCCCATAACTCAGCCTTCTGAAATATGACCTTCCTTTGTGTTCTTCAAAGAAATTAAAATCCAGCTTTGCTGGGTACAGTGGCACAGGCCTGTCTGTAATCCTAGCAGCTCAGGAGGCTGAGACAGGAGGATTGCAAGTTCAAAGCCAGCCTCACCAACTTAGTGAGGCTCTGAGTAATTTAGCAAAATTTAAAAGGGATGGGGATGTGGTTCAGTGGTTAAGTGCCTCAGGGTTCAATCCCTGGTACCAATAATAATAATAATAATAATAATAATAATAATAATAATAAAAAATTAAAATCTGGCTTTGAGCCAACGTATCATCAGGCGGGCAGGAAATTCAGTCTTGGCTGTTACTGAGGCTCTCATCCCCCTACCCTGCTTACGCAGAGGTCCTTGGAGTCTTATGCAGAATAATTCACTCTGGGCAGCCTGTCCTTCTGCTCCCATCTGTGGCCCCTGAGGCTTTCCCTGTTTCCTACTCATGACTTGCCAGGTTCCTGTCCTCCTTGCCTTCAGATGATCTGAGCCTTCTCCCTTCCCCTGTAGGACCTGTGGCTCCTCAGAGCCCACAAGCTGAAGCAGCTCTCCATTCCTCCAGAGCTCCAGGCCATCTGGAGGGCCAACCACCTGTCTGAACTGGGTAGGAGAAGAACACAGGCCCAGTGCAAATGAATACCCATACCCATTTATCTGCACATGATTTGGAAGATTTCTTTCTTTCTTTCTTTCTTTCTTTCTTTCTTTCTTTCTTTCTTCTTTCTTTCTTTTAGAGAGAGGGGCAGTGAGAGAGAGAGAGAGAGACAAAGAGAGAGAATCAATTTTATTTAATTTTTCATGTGACTTTCTTTGCTCTGACATTTAGCTGTGTTCATGGTGCTGGGGTTCAAACCCACATGCTCTTGCATGCCAGGCAAGTAAGTGCCTTAACCACTAAGCCACTGCTCCGGTCCTTGGAAGATTTCTTAGAGCAGCTGTGGGCTCCCTTCTAACCAAGACAAGAGTTGGGCCCTGAAACAATGGGTCACAGCCTGCGTATGGTTTGTGAGGTCAACAAGGAGGTGAGGTCTGAGCATGGGGGCCCTGGGAAATTATAGAATGTTGGGAGGAAGGGGCTTAAGGGGGATGTGGGCACTTGGGAAGGCCTGATGGGCACCATTCACCCCAGGACTCTACCTTCAGCTTAGGAAGGGTCCTGACCACTGCTGGGGAGAGAGAAGCCACACATATGAGTAGGATCTGCCAGCTGTGCATAAGGCAAAGGGTGGCTGAGCATGGTGGCACTTGCCTGTCACCCCAGCTACTTGGGAGGCCAAGGTGGGAAGATCGCGTGTTGAGGCCAGCCTGGGCAACCTAGCAAGACCCTGTCTCATACAAAGCAAAAAAAACAACAAACAAAAAGCCCATGGTTTAGAGTCTGGAGCCCCATCTGCCACAAGTCACTGTGAGAACTCTCGAAGGGCCCTGCCTGGGCTCTGGGAAGAAGAGCCCCTGGGCGGATAATATGCAGCCTTCCCCTCCTGTGGGTGGGTCCAGCACATCTCCAACGCACTGTCTGGCACCCTCCTGGTCCGTTGAATCCCTCCTGCCACTTTGAACAGACCTGGACCAGGGCTGCTGTGTGAGTGGTCTTCAGGGTGCCCAGGGATAGGTGGAGCCAGGACTCCCTGCAAGTGGCTGCATCTCCCAGCTCCTTCTAACTGCAGGGTCTGTCCTGGCACTCCCTCCCCATCCATAACACCCGCACACACGTACACGCACACACACATGTGCACGCACATATATGCATGAGCACACACACATGTGCATGTGTGCACTAATGGAGCCTGCCTCTGGTGGAGGGTGAGGCTGCCTGGCAAGCTGCACCCAGGGCCGCTGCAGAGCTTGGAAGCCACCCCATGGTGCTGTGCTCCAGCCCTGTCACTCCTTTGCTAGTGCCTCGAGTCCACTGGTCCCAATGCTGTCCCTGCCTAAACCCTGGTGGCCCAGCCACATGGATAAGACCAGCTGCGGGTAGGAGTGATGGGAAAGAAAGACAAGGGACAGACTGGAGCGAGACAGGCAGGAAGCGATGTGGGGAGGGAGAGAGGAGACAGCGAGGAGATGGCAGGCACACGGAAGGGAAAGGTGACAGGCAGGCAGGAAGGGAAGAGCCGAACAGAATGGCACCAAGACAAGGAGAGGACGGGTGGCCCAGAGTCAAGGACCAGGAGAGAGCAGGAGGACACACATGCCACATGCACATACACGCCACACACTCACAGACCACACGTACACATGCAGCACACATGACACACATGCCCCTCAGAGGCCACACACACCACACATACACACCACACACACCCCTCACACACACACATGCCAAATACACACCACAGTCCACACACAAACATACACATCACACCCGCCACACACATACTCCACAACACACATATACATATACGCCACACATCACATACACACCACACACATACTCCACAAATACAGACCACACACACATGCACACACGCCACACTCCATGCATGCACACAGCAAATACATACCACACACATAGTCCACAAATACACAGCTCACATGCACACATGCCACACTCCACAAATGCACACACCAAATACATACCATACACATATTCCACAAATACACAGCTCACATGCACACATGCCACACTCCACGAATGCACACACCAAATACATACCACACACATATTCCACAAATACACAGCTCACATGCACATACCCACATACCATACACACTACACACTACACATACAACACACACATGCACATATACTACACACATATGCCACACAAGTACATGTACCAAACATGTCTTCACATATACCACATGCACACAGTCCGCGAATACACAACCACATACATACACATTATACACAATACCCACAGCACCCACACACTACAAACCCATCACACCACACACACATTCACACTGTACACATACCACACACACCCTTCAAATACACACACCACACACAACCACATGCCACATTTATGCTCACGTGCACACACACACTATACACATGCACTGTACCCCCAGCACACGCGCCTGCACCCAGAAAGCAGCTGGGAGCACTGGAACTGAACTGCATGACAAGGGCCTTCACTCAGCAGGAGCAGTGACTCCAAGAGGGGCCCCGGCACGCAGGGTCTCCCAGGGAGGGGAGCCAAGCGTCACCTGTGGCGAGGAACCTCCCTTCAGCAGCTGGGGTGAGGACACTGCTCACCCTCTCCCCTCCTAGCACAGACTGTCTCAGCCCTGCCCCGAACGGCCATTCAGCACTCAGGATTGAGGCCTCAGTGGCAGAACTGGCCCCACGGAACAGAAGCTGGAAGCCAGTGGATGCAGCAGGGCCGGGGGCTGCCATCTGGAGTAATCCACCCAGAGATCCGAAGGCTCCGTGCTCCAGGATGAACACCAACCCCTCCTGCAGGCTTGCTAGGCTGGGCATAGCAGCTTCCTTCCCCCTTTACCCTTTTCCCTGTGGCCTCCCTGGAGCAGGCCAGCTCAAAACCAAGGCCAGTACGGCAGCCTCTCCCAGATGCCACATCTGGATCCGCTCTTCGCTCTGTCTCCACAGAGGTCAGTCACGACTCCACCTCTCTGCCTCACTTCTTGCTGAAAACAGAGACAGTAAGAACTGCCCCTCAGGTTGCTTTGATAACCAGATGAAAGGTGGTGTGCGCCTGGGATGTGAGGGCTGCACCAGTGAACCCTTGATAAATATTTGTCATCTCACCACTGTCACCATCAACCAATGTCACCACCACAACATTGCTATCAACACCATTGTCACCATCACCATCATCATCACCACCACCAGCGCTGTCAACAGCATTGTCACCATCACCATCATCATCACCACCACCAGCGCTGTCAACAGCATTGTCACCATCACCATCATCATCACCACCACCAGCGCTGTCAACACCATTGTCACCATCACCATCATCATCACCACCACCAGCGCTGTCAACA
>PVKS010018680.1:0-39671 GCA_004027875.1 Aplodontia rufa | reverse complement strand
CCCCCCCGGGGGGCCCTCCCCACCCTGTTCTTGGCACCTGCTGTTGTTGCAGGGTTTGTCCCCCAGAAGTCCTGGGTTGGAAACTTAATCCCCGCATTCATTTGTTGATGGTATTTGGAAGTGGTGCCCTTGGGAGGTAATTAGGATTAGATAAAGTCATGATGGTGGAGCCTCCGCAATGGCATTAGTGGCTTTATAAGGAGAAGAAAGTCTCAGCATGTGATGCCCTTTGCCCTGTTATGATACCATGAGACCCTGGCCAGATGCTCAGCAGATGTTGGTACCAAGCTCTAGGCCCTCCCAGCCTCCAGAACCACAAGTCAAATAAAGTTGAGTTCTTTATAAATTAGTGGGTCTAGGGCATTTTATTTGGGCAACAGAAGGCAGACCCCTCGACTTACTTGGAAGCCCAGCCAGCTCCTCCGAGGCTCCCCTTCCCCACAGCACCCAGCTTTTCCTGAAGCGGCTGCCCTGACATCCCAAGTGACAGGTGGGAGTACCCAAACACTCCCAAAGTGAGTCACACAGGCCTGGCCCAACCTCCCATCAGCCAGTGCTCCCAGACAGCTTTCCTAGGATGCCTGACTGCACCCCAGCAAAGCCAACCCCACCGTTGGCTGGTTCTGAGACCCTTCCTCTGTCAAAGCTGGGAGACCAGCTGGCTCCCCTCAGCTGGAGGGGCCCCTCTCCTATGGGCAAAGGGGTTCAAATGCATCTTCTCAGCCTGTCAGTCACTGGCTTTGACCTCTCACAAGAACCTAGTCCTTAATTGGAAAATGTGCCAACGATCAAAACAGGAAATTTAGAGAACTACAAATGGTCAGTCAGTGTGTTAAAAATTCACCCAATTGGGCTGGAGCGGTGGCTCAGCAGTTGCAGTGCTTGCCTAGCGTGCATGAGGACCCGGGTTCAAACCCCAGCACCACGTACACAACTGTCGGAGAAATAAAGGACAGATGAGAAAATAAATAAAATTGATTTTAAAAAAATTCGAAAGTAATTTCACCAAAAAAACCCAAACAAACAAAAAATACACCCAATCTCAAGTGTAAGTCAGCAGTAGAGTGCTTGCTTAGGGTGTGTGAGGGCCTGGGTTTCATTCCCAGCATCACCACACACACACACACATACTACATATATATATATATATATATACACATACATATATATGTAATATATACATATATATTTAATATATACACATATATGTAATATAGCACACACATGAACAAAAGGGTGGCATATAAATATACAACTGTGGGCATGAGATCACTTCTCTTTTGGCTGCAGTTTCTCTGTCCATGTGGGTGTTGGACACGCTGGTGTCTGAAGATCCTCCCAGCCCTGGATTCCTGGAATCATCTCTGTTATGAGTTTCCTTGGTGACCTGGGGAAATTGCTTAAGCTCTTAGTTTTCCCGCTGGTATTCAGGCATACAAATACCTCCACAGCCTGCCTCGCAGCACTGATCTAGATGTCTCTAAAAGGTCTGAAAGAAGAAAGTCAGCCAGAGGACAGACGCTAGGCGCAGGGCTGGCACCTGGGCCAGGAGGAAGGGAGTGGCTCAGGTGGTCTCTGAGCTCCTGCCCCAGCCCAGGTGCACCCGCCACTGGGCTGGACAGAGGAGTGTCAACTGTTGGCAGGTTTGACTCATTGTTGTTAAGTACCCCCTTTGTTCCAGGCACAGTGCCTGGTGACTTCATGTGGTGACCTTGCAGGGTGTCATTTAGTGCTTGAAAGGACCTATTTCACAGGCAACACCGGTGTCCTGAGAGGGTAACTAATGCCCCAGTGTCCTCTCTCAGAGATAGCTCAGACGTGTGACCCCTCCCATATTTTCACAGCCCTGTGCTGCCTCAGGGGCCTCAGTTCTCCCTAAGCGTCGCTTTGGTCCAACCCCTGTCTCAAGAATCCAACCGAATGAGTTTCTCCCCCTCCCGCAGACAGCCTTCTGATACCTGGGAGTTGTCCTGTATTCCCTGCACATTTCCTTCCTGTTCCTCCACTTTTTCTCAGGGGGCTCCAGCCCTTCTCACAGTCTACCCCTCTGAACGTCTGAGATGGGGGAAGGATGGAAAGAATCAGGGTGACCAGGATTTTCCAGGTTATAGCACCCAAAGTCTTGCATTCTGGAAAAACCCTCAGGCAAACAGTTATGTTGTACTAGGGACTGTCCTGGCTTAGAAATGTAAAATCCCAAGTCCTTGGAGCCACCCTCAGTCCTTGGGCAAGCAGGATGGATGATCACCTAGAAAAAAGACATAAGAAAAGGAAGCATTTTGCTTGGGCAGTCACTGTGACTCCCAGTGATCCAGTGACGAGAGACTGAGAAGGAAGAGAGCCCTGCAGCTTTGGTGGCCCAGGGCTTGGACCAACAGAGGGTGCCCTCCCAGGTGGCCCTTGGGACGGCCCGGCTGGCGGCGGTGCGTTTGGAGACTGGGCTCACATTCACGGTCAGGGAGTCTGGGGCAGCTTCAGGTGATGTGGCTGAAAGGGACAAGCCTCACACCAGCTTTAGGAATGTGTAGCCTCAGGACTCTGTCATTTCACTGAAGAGACTTGCTGATAAGTTAAAATGTACCAAGCACCTGGGTCTCGGGCTGGAAAATGGAGTCTTATAGAAAAAGACTTAACATCTGTTGGTTTTTCCGTTTGAACAGAACCTTCTCCCACCTTCTCAAAACAGCCCCCCCTTCATAGAGGTTGACCTCACCCCTACACATGGAGGAGGAGTAAGGAAGAAGGTGTGATCATGTTGAGCTTGTTGCTGGGTATCCTGTTCTCCCGCCCCTTCCCGCCACCGTATCATGAAATGGCCTTACACTCCAATACTGAATGGTCCCCTAGGCTGCCCCCAACTCGTGTAGCCACCTATCACCAAGGGGCAGTAGGCATTCAGAGTGTTTCCTCCCCACCAAAAAAGCTCATAGGGCATAGCAGACAGAGCCCTAATAGCCTCAGTCATCTTCTGATCTCTTTGCCAGCCCTAGGATGCCTGCCTGGAGTGGTGTCTTTTGTAAGATCTGTACACTTGTCCAATCCAGGACCCTCCAGTTTGATTCTCTGGGTTCTGGCCTGTGTCACTCTCCGCAGGACTCCCAGATGTCGGCTTTGGAAGGCCCACAACAGTTCCTCCCTAGGCTCCACCCACCTGCTGCTACCAGCCAGCTCTCTGCTCTCCCCAGTCACTCCTGGAGATGGAGGCCCAGAAAGACTCAATGAAGTCTCGAACTAGAAGCTGACCGATGTCCCACTTCCACTTCCAAATGCATACACCGAGTGTTGCTATATGGGAAGCAGGTACCACAACATTCAGGACCTTTCTATATCACTTCTGGTGGCTGCACAGGACTCCATGGCATGGCTGGGCCACCAGGCAGTAATAGCCCCATGACTGGTCAGTTAGGTTACAGGTATTATTCACCCTCCTCCCTGACAAAATCACACCCACACCCACAGCTGCTCCTGAGAGCATCTGTTCTTCCCAAGGGTCAAGAGCAGCTTTGCAGGGGGGACACAGGGGCAATAGGAAGGAGGGCTTGGGCCTCCTCCATCTCCACAGGAGGGAAGCATTTGTACAGTTGGCCAGGATCATGTCTCAGGAGGGTTAGGGAGGGACAGGTGCAGTGGGCCTCTAGGAGCAGAGTGGGCCCCTAGGACAGGGCATTTAGTCTTGTCTTCCCAGAATGAGCTGGGAAGCCCTCTGGGATTTTGAAGGCCCAGAGACAGACACCAAGCATAGGGGCAGCACTGGGCCGGGAGGAAGGGTAGAATTAGTCAGGGGTAGTGGCTGCAAGGAGCTGTGTTCAGCAGGCAAGGGCAGGAAGGAGGCCTTGGGATGCTTAGAGAAGGGTCTGGGCAGTCAGCCTTCTGTGGGCAGAGCAGTGGTGGGGAGAGGGGCCAGGGGAGCAAGGCTTTTAGAGGCCGTTCTTCCCAAATGGCAATCTGTGCAGTAACCAGACTCTCTGAGCCATGAGCATTTTGCATTTGGAGGTTCTTGTCCTGAATTCCCCTGGGCTCCAAAGTCACCAATGTGTGCTCCTTACTCCATACAGGGCCCTAAGAAGTGCAATCCCAGACAGGTCTGGTTGTTTGACAATCACAGCAAAGAAGGTTCTATCATTTTATTAAGCAAAGCACAGAATGTAAATACTCACTGCTGCTTTTAATTTTAAATATGGAAGGGCTGGAGTGGTAGCTCAGCATTGCATGACATGCATGAGGGTCCAGGTTAAAACCCCGGCAACTAAGTGTTGGAGCAACAACAACCAGATAAAAAAACTAAATAAAATTGATTCTCTCTTTCTTTCACTGTCCCTCTCTCTTTCTTTAAAAAAATTTTTAAATATAGAGAATACAACTTTGAGGAGGTTGCATTAAACTCCCAAATAATTAGAAGCTGGTCCCGGGGGCAGCATTTCCCAAAGTCCTTCAAGGGATGCAAGTTCCTTGAGATGTTAAGAGCTGGTATCAAGATTGTGTTTATTCAGTTCATAACCCGAGTACTAGAAAAAAATGTTCTAAGACTTATTTGTTGGATCTTTTCTTTTTAAATGAAACCCTTAGTCTCAAGAAATTATTATTTTTGCAGAAACCTGCAGTAATTCTATATCACTATGTAAAACCTGCAATAACTCTATAATGCTATGCAAACTTTCTGCTCTAACCAGCGATGGACTCTCAATCAATACTCCAGTCCCAGAGGCTGACCCCAGGGGCACTTAACCGCTGAGCTACATCTCCAGCCCTTTTTATTTTTTTATTTTGAAATGGAGTCTAAGTTGCTGAGACTGGCCTCGAACTTGCAACCCTCCTGTCTCAACCTCCCCAGTCTCTGATGATGTCCTTGGCCCAATTTGCTCTTTGAGCTCAGAGTTGAATCATGCCGTTCAAGCATGCATGTAGCAGGAGGCAACAGCTGTATGAGAGTGAAAATCACCCTGCTTGCTGGGGCAGGCTGCACTTGAACTTCCTGATAGGGAAAATTCTGTTGGTTTCTCTGAGCTGCAGTTGCCTCATTTTCAAGGTGGATTTAATAACAACAGATTTCATGGATTGTGAGAATTAAGAGGTAATTATAGGAAAGCCCAGCTCAGCCAAGTAAATGTTAGAGATAAATGTAGGTAATTGAGAGTTGGAATGGGATGGGCAGGAGGAGGAATGGCCTAAACTCTGAGCAAGGGGAATGCACCATCAGGAGTCAAGGAGAGCTTGGAGAACAACTGGAGTCCCTTCTCAAGAATAAACGCATCGGTTCAAAAGGGCAGTTATTTGTGGGGAAGAAATGGGAAAGAGGAAAGAAGAGGATGCGTATTTGAGTTCGTGTGTGTGTGTGCGTGTGTGTGCGTGTGTGTGTGTATTTTGTTTTGCTTTTTAGGATCTAACATGCATAGTTAGCTTTTTCTGTAAAACAAATCATCCTGGAGTTTGGTGTCTTAAAACTACCATTGGAGGGCTGGAGCGGTGGCTCAGCGGTTACGGCGCTTTCCTGGCAAGTGTGAGGACGCGAGTTCAAACCCCAGCACCACGTACACAATGAAGTGTCTGAGCAGCAAAAGGCACATGAAAAACTAAGTAAAATCGATTCTTTCTCTCTCTCACTGTCCCTCTCTCTTAAAAAAAAAAAAAAAAAAGCAAACCAACCACCATTGGTATTAGTTAGTGGTTCTCTGGGTTGGCAAATTTGGACTGGGCTCAGCTGGGTGGATCTGCTGGGGACACCTGCCTTCACTCTTGCCCGTATAGTTGGCTTTTGGGTTGACACACCGGATGGGCTGCTGTGGTTTCACTCCTGACTGGTAGTCAGCTGTCATCAGGGGACCTTGACGGCCAGCAGGAGACCCGCAGTGAGCTCTGACCAGTTGTCATGGCAGCAGTATTCCTAGGGGACCAAAGCAGAGATTGCAAGGCACTTTGATTCCTAGGCTTAGAACTCACACGACCTTACTTCCATCACTTTCTGTTGGTAAGAGGAAATCAGAAGGCTTGCACAGATTCGAGAGGTGAGGAAATAGATTCCACCTCTTGATAGGAGAAGCTGTAAAGAATTCGTGACTATTTGAACTCTCCCTCATAGAGACTACTAACACTTCTTGTGTTTGGTGAGTTGGGAAAGACTTTATGAATGAACTCCCATAGTTTTATACCTGATTGGGAGTATATACAGGTTGCATTTCTCTTATCCAAGATGCTTGGGATTGGAGGTGCTTTGAATGTTTTCAGATTTTTGGATATTTACATATACATCATGAGACATCTTGGGGGTGGGACCCAAATCTAAACACCAAATTCATTTATGATTCATTTATACTTTATATACATAGCATGAAGACAAATAAAACTATTTTAATGCAACTGTTTTTGTTTTCTTTTTGCACCAGGGTTTGAATCCAGGAGCTCTTAACCACTGAGCCACCCCCCAGCCTTTTTTTATATTTTATTTTGAGACAGGGTCTCACTGAGTTGCTTAGGACCTCACTCAGTTGCTGAGGTTGGCTTTGAACTTGCAATCCTCCTGCCTCAGCCTTCTGAACTGCTGGGATTACAGGTGTGCACCACCACGCCCAGCAATACAGTTGTGTTCTGATTGTGAACCATCAGTGTGAGGTCAGGAGTGGAATTTTCCACTCGTGGTGTCATGTCAGGCTAAAAAATTTTGGATTGGGAAACATTTTGGATTTGAGGTTAGGGACGCACCACCCGTACTTCTTATACTATTTATTTTTGACTCCTCCATTTCTTGGCCTTCCTCTCTTCAACCCATTCTAATGAGGCTTTCACCGCCATACTCCAGGGGCTCTTCCGAAACTAGACCAGAAGCTACAGAAATCATTCAAGAACCTATGCCCTTTCTGTCTCACTGTTCTGCCATCCCTAAAGGATGGTCCTATCATCCTTATGATCCAGAAGCACTGGAAAACCTCCAGCCATCATATCCACATTCCAGTTGGTCACATGGAACAAGAGAAGCATGTGGTTTCTCTCTTATAAGAAGGTTTTCTGGAAGTGCTACATAATGTCTCCTCCTCCACCTTCAATTTATCTAAACTTAGTCACATGGGTCCTCTGAACTACCCAGGAAGCTGGGAAACATGATTTAGGTGGTGATGTGCGTAGCAACAATAGAATATTTCTTATCAAAGAAGAGAATGAGACTAGACATTGAAAGGTAAATAGTGGTCAGTACCATACTTGGCAATGTTGTCTAACTCCTCTTGAATGCATAGGTGCAGATAATTGAATTATCAAAAGATTTCAGTGCACCATCAATATAGATATTTTGGCTCAGCATTGGTTTGGACCTAATTTTTTCATGATGTATAATTAAGATGTACAATTTTCAAAAAACTAGATAGTAGAAACATATCTGGGTTGCAATTAAATACCAAAAAAATGAGCGGGAGTGGTGGCTTAGTGGTTACAGTGCTTGCCTGGCATGCTCAAGGATGCAGTTCAAACCCCAGAGCTACATATACAATGAAGTATCAGAGCAATGAAAGCCACATGAAAAACTAAATAAAGTTGATTTTCTCTCTCTCTCTCTGTCCCTCTCTCTCTTAAAAAAATGGGCTTATTCTTTTTGTAATCTACGTTGGGAATTCATAGAGCACTGAGTTGTCTTTTACCCTGGATAAATGAATCCTCTTAGGAGAATTGGAAAGCCTTTGTTCCAATGGGGTGGGCTCTGAGAAATGACTTGACTCTTCTGAGTGGTTCAAAGCACACCGGCTTTGAAGGCCATGGCGGAGCCAGAAGAGGTTGCTAAAGGAAGCGGGTGGGCATGAGGCGAGAGAGGTTAGTCGGGCAGGATCAGAAAGCTTTCGAGGCTGTGGATTTGCCCTACAGCTTAATGAGGGGGCCGTGGAAAGACTTTAAGGAGTGTTACAGGGTGACTTTTGCAATGAAAACAGAAGTTTTTCTGTCCAGAAACTTAGCTTTCATGGAGCGCCATGGTCTTAGAAGGCACATTTAGGTTTTCTTAATTTCCTGCATCACTTTGTATGAATGGGTCCCCAGGAAAAGGGGAAACAAATGTTAGGGGCATTTCAAGTTCACAGGGGACTGAAAGGACTGCTCGTTCTTCCTGATGTAGTGATTTTGAGGCCTTTTGTTAAGTGTTTGTTGTTGTTTCCGTTGTTGTTGTTTATTTGCCTTTATGAAAAAGTGAATAAATAATTATTGTTGAAAGTTCAGAAAACACAGAAAGGCAAACCACCTTACACTTATAGGCAGCTACAGACAGTTACCATTTTAATGTATGAACTGACTCTTTTTCATCAATACACAGATTGCAAAGTTTTGCAGGATAACATACTGGAATGTTTCCCCAAAGTCTGTTTTATACCAGGTAGTCTCTAGTAGAAACAATTCAATAGTTCCCAGCTGGCAGCTAAAGAGCCCTGGGGAGCCATGGATTTCTTACAAGTGTCCTCAAATCCTCATGCACATCAAATGTCTATAGATGGAACAAGCTCATCTGTCACACACACACATGCCACCATGGGGAAAACATGCAAAGACGCTATTCAATGAGATCAATGAGCACACAGATTCATTCAGAGGTTCTACTGAATTGGAACCGCTTGCTGCTGCTTCTTTTTCAGCCAATGAACTTTATTTTTAATGTTATTTATTTATTTATTTATTAGAAGTATATAGAAATACAGTTGAGGGGGAAACATTATCAAAACATTAGCAATCAATGGATATAAACTTTGTTATCCGGGGGAAAAGCCAAAACATGGATGCCCACCTTGGGTTTCACCTGTTGCAGTTTCCCCCAGAAAAACTCATGCGTTAAATGGGTAGTTCGTGGAGGAATGACATTGGCTTCTGGGATGGTTCCCCCATCTTCCCAATCTCCACACTCCTATGAGTTCTTCACGTACCCCTCCCTACACCTCCAAGTATCCTAGAGAGCCATCCCCCTATTACTCTGAAAGTCATTCAGTTTGCAGTTTTGTTAGGTTAGCCGTCTGCCCTACTGCTTCCCCATGTATTCTAGCATCAACAGATGAGAGAAACCATTCGGCCCTTGAGTCTCTGAGCTTGGGAGACTTCACTAAGCATAATTCTATCCATCTCCATCCATTTGATTTCAAAAGCCATAATATCGTCCTCTCTAATCAGCCAATGAACTTTAAAGAAGTTCAAATATTTTACGTTAGGTCCACAGGTGTGCTGATGTTCTAAAAGGGTCCCGTGTTTGCGAAGGTGAAAGAAAATCAGATGAGAGTGTGAGTGACCTGCGGAGTCACTGCTGTTTCCATGTCACACTTGAGGCCACTCCAGGTGCCTGCCTCCAGAGCACTTCCTTTCCCTTCGATTTTCCTTTTTAGCTCCTTTCCCTAAGGGGAAGCAAACTACTGACACGGTTGGGTGGTCCCTCTTCCATAGCTGGATCACCAAACCTGAGCTGCCCTTGCTACATCCAGGAAACGAGAGATTCAATTCCTCAAGCACAAATGTTCTTTTTTTTTTTTCGTGGGTGCTGGGGTTTGAACCCGGGTACTTGCACATGCCGGGCAAACACTGTAACCACCGAGCCACCGCTCCAGCCCCCTGCAAATATTCTTGAAATATACGAATATTTGTAAAATAAGGCGATGCTGTGACAACTGCCTCTTCACCCAAGAGGACCCTGACAGTCATTCACTAATGCTTCTTATTAAGATTTGCTTTTTTTTGGGGGGGGGTACCTGGAATTGTACCCAGGGTGCTTAACCACTGAGCCACATCCCCAGAGCTTTTAATTTTTTATTTAGAGACAGGTTTTGCTAAGTTGCTTACGGCCTTGCTAAGTCCCTGAGGCTGACTTTGAACTCGCAATCCTCCTGCTTCAGCCTCTTCAGCTTCTGGGATTTCAGGTGTGCACCAAGGTGATCTGCTAAAGATATATTCTTTTTTTATCTTAGAGAGAGAGAGGGACATGAAAAAGAGAGAGAGAGAGAGAGAGAGACAGAGAGAGAGGGAGAATCAGTTTTATTTAGTTTTTCATGTGGCCTTCATTGCTCTGACACCTCATTGTTTATGTGGTGCTGGGGTTTGAACCCACATCCTTGTGCATGCCAGGCAAGCACAGTAACCTCTGAACCACCACTCCAGTCCCAAAGATTTACTCTTGTAGTTAAACAATCTGTCTTTTATGAAGACAGCAAACCAGTAACTTGGAAACTAAAACAGATTTCCTATTTGCCATTAAAAAAACAAAAACTATTTCACACTTCATAAAAATGAAAAAGAGGGGCTAGAGCAGTGGCTCAGCGATTATGGTGCTTGCCTGGCATGTGCAAGGATGCAAGTTCAAACCCCAGCACCACATATGCAACAAAGTATTGGAGCAACGAAAGATACATGAAAAACTAAAAATAAATTGATTCTCTCTTTCTCTCTCACTGTCCCTCTCTCTCTTAAAAAAATAAAAATGAAAAAGAGCTCTTAGGAGGGGCATCAATTATCCACATCAGGCAAAGCCAATGATTGACTCTTTGTTCTTTCCCCACTTGACCCCGGAGGACATAGTAGAAGTCTTGGTGTATAAAGGGAGACCCATGACACTAAATCCTGTTTTACTTCTCATTCAGCTTCTCTAAGCCTCCCTGACAGCTCGCTGGCTTAACCTCCCTCTCTCTCCCTCTCTCTCTTTCTCTTTCTCTCTCTCTGGCAGTATTGGAGATTGAACCCAAGTACTCTACCACTGAGATACATCCCTGGTCCTTAGTTAAGAAATTTGAGATAGGGTCTCACTAAGTTACCCAGGCTGGCCTCCACTTGCGATCCTCCTGTAGCAGCCTCCCCGCTTGCTGGGGACACAGTGTGCTCCACCATGCTTGGCTTGTTTCTTTGCCGGTGCTCTTCCTTTCAATATTGGTATGTCCCAGCTTTGTCTTCTTTTGTCTTGCCATACTGTCTTCCTAGATGATCTCACATAAGCCCCAGGTTTAAATTGGTCTGAAGACTCTTAAATTTATACTATCCAATCCTAACCTCACCTCTGAGTTCCCTAGACAACTCCACCCATGTTTCAAAAAGGCATCTCGAAAAATAAAATGGGGTGGGGATGTAGCTCAGTGGTAGGTGCTTGTCTAGCATGTGGGAGGCCCTGGGTTCAACATCAAAGTCATTGGCATTTGATCCCTCCTCCCCCCACCACTCTTCCTTATTTTCTTCATCTTTGTAAATGACAGTAACATCTACCTAGTTGCTCAAAGCCCCAGAACTTGGGGTCATCCCAGATTTCTCTTTCCCCACACTCCACATCCTGTCCATCAGTAGACCCTGATGGCTCTGGCTCTAATCTATTACCCAGTCCAACCACCTGTCCCCATTTCCAAGGCTGTATCCCTTGTCCAAGCACTGGGACAGCTGCCACAGCCTCTTAACTGGTCTTCCTCCTGTTCCTTCTCTGTCCAGCAGCACATGTAGATTCCATATTATTCCTCTGCTTAAAACCTAGGTGGCGGCAGGTGCAGTGGCACACACCTGTAATCCCAGGCGGCTGAGGAGGAGGATTGCCAAGTTCAAAGCCAGCCTCAGCAACATATCGAGGCCCCAAATAATGTAGTAAGACCCTGTCTCAAAATAATAAAAAGTGCTGGGGATGTGGCTCAGTGGTTAAGCACCCCTGGGTTCAATTCCTAGTACCAAAACCAAACCAAAACAACACAAAAGACCCTAAGTCACCCTCACTGAAACTGAAAAATAAGTCTAACCCATTCACTGAACATGCAAGCTTGTTCTTCTGTCTCCAACCCCACCTCTTGCTCTTCCTTCAGTCCCTTGAGCAGCCACAGGCCTCTCCAGGGCTTTCCCATCTCATGGTCTTTGCGCTTTCTGTTTCTTCCTCTTGGAAGCGCTTCTCCTGGATCTTCAGCATGCACATGTATCGGACACATCCGTTACCCTTTTCATGTGTCTTCCTGTGTTGTACTTCCCACAAGAGAACAGAACAGAAACTCTTGTTTGACATTATTTGAAGCTGCATCCCCAGAGCCTGGGCAGGACTTGACTCCTAGTAGCAGCTCAGGATATACTTGTCAAATGCTCCACATCTGATCTGCATCTGTCCACTGCGAGGATTCTATATTCCAGGACTGTCAAAGCTGGAATAGAAACAGCCCAACCTCGTTGTTTCACAGATGGGGAAGCAGACACAGTCACGTGGCCAGTGGCACAGATGCAGGCTCACCCAAGCAAGTCAGCCGTGCCTGTTCCTTAGGTTTTTGTTTTTTTGTTTTTCCCACCAACTGTTATAGCCACAAAGGTAAGGGTTATTTTCTTCTAAATCTCTCCACCAAGTTATCACGAAAACAGATCTCAGAACACATTTTGCTGCCCATACAAATATCTATAAAACAAATCTTTATTATTAGCAAGTAGTCCCAAAACCAGTTCATATTCATATTACCTCTTCTATAAAAATCTACACAGGCAGAGCTCTCTGTCCATTTGGAGTTCCACCACCCTGTAGGAAGGCACTGCTCAAGGAAAATACAACATTCAACACACAGGATTAATCCAGACCAATGTGGACATCAAAGGGATTTGCACCATCTCTAAATGAAAATTTACCACTCCTTGAGGGTCCCTAACTCTAGGAGGTGTCTCAAGCATTTTAGCCAGTGTATGTCTTGGAATACTGTTACTTTTACCAGAGAACCAATTTTCAATACCTGACATGCTAATTAATAAGGGGAGAATTTCACTAGTGCAATCACTATGTTAATTAGTAAAGTTTTGGGGGTGGATTGAGCTATGGAAAACTGTGCCCCTCTCTTTATTTCAAGTTGGTAACTTGAAGTTAGACATGGTAGAAATATTTACACTATGGAAATTAGTATCTGCCTCTCTCTACCTAGTTTTTAAACATTTTCCAGTGTTCCAGGGGAGAGCTGATCAAGTGACCTCTGGAGTGTGGCTTTCTGATAAAATGTTGACTGAGTCCTTCCCCTTCACAACTACCTACTACTATAACCTGTAAATCCTGACTGCATGTTAGAATTTACCTGGGGAGCTCTAAATTAATACTGATTCCCAGGTCTCCACTGGTGAGATTCCAGCTTGATGGATATCAGGGTACACTTAAAGTTCACCGGGTGATTTTCATCTGCAGCCAGGGTGGCATTCATACCTGTATGTCACCCTTGCCACACATTCTAACAGTCCTACAAAAGGTAATAGCAAAACCAGGATTAGCATAAACTAATTAGCATAACCAGCATTAGCATAAGCCTGCTGACCCCGAAACCCAGAGCTCCTAGGCGAAGAGGAGAAAAGTGGAAAGCAGTTTGCCATTTCTTCTGTGGGTTGTTTGCAAATGTGGCAGAAGAGAAGACCTAGCCCTTGGCATTGCTGGTGATGATAAGTGGAGAGGGACAACAGAAGCAGCCCTGTGCCAGCTCTAAAGAGCTCCAGGCTCCTGCTCTAGGGACATCTCACCCTTAGTCCTTGGGGCATTTTTTGGGGAGGGAGAGCTGAAAGGGCCTGATCAGAAGCTGTGTGTTACCAGGGAATACTTGAAAGATGAAAGTAAGGTCAACAGGAAGGAAAATTCCAAGCAGAGGGGCGCATAGGTAGCTGGGGCTGTAACTTAATGCAAACAGTGGGGAAGGAGGTTAGGAGCTGGCCTCTGGGAGGGCAAGGAGCTTAACTAGCCCTCTGGGGATGGAGACAGCTACAAATTTCTAGGGGTGGGGACAGAGACCAGTACAACAAGTTGGGGTAAGTCTAGCTCTGCAGGGCTGGGGAAGGTTGTAGCCACCAGAGAGAAAGAAATGGTCAGTCTTTCTGGCTCTTGTTACTCATTTGAAGGTAACTTGCATGGGTCTCTGATTTCACTTCTCTGCCTCAATGTGCACCTGGGCAGGGATCCTTTCCTACCAGGAAGCTGGGTTTCCTTTATACCTTTCTGGACGGGACATTTCCTCCCTCACACCCCAACCTTTACTTTCTCCCTGCTAGGACAGAGGCTGAGGACTAGGGCCAGCCTGGCCTCTGTCTCTTGACCTCTGCAGATGTGTGTGTGCAGAAGGTGTGGGAGCCCAGGGCAGGGGACTTGGAAAGGGTGCTATTCCTAGAATCACCACTAGGGACCCCACGCAGCACTGCTTCAGCCAATGACCTTTGGGCCATGCATTTAATTACTGAAAGCCACAACCACAGATGGCTTGGGAGACAGGAAAACAACAGTGAGTAAAGCTTCCATCTAGCGAGGAAGACAGGCTGACTGGCACTTCCGATCCCTGGTACAGAAAAGGCCAGGTGGAGGAGACCTGATCAGAACCAGGCTGTGTGCTACCTACCCCACCAGGCTTGAGCATGGGCCTGGGTGGAGGAGGGTTCCCAGAAGGAAGCCTTGTGGGGACAGGGCTGGGACATCACCAGTCGCCCAAACAGGGGATTTCCATAATCAGTTGGGGAAAGGCCAGCAGCAGATCTGTTCCAGGAGACTGTAACTCCATGGGGGTCCCAGAGCCACACCCTGGACTGCTTCATGTTCTCGGATGCAGCACTCCACCTATTTAGGTTGGGCAACTCCGCTTCCTTATTCCATTCACCTCATTTGCAGACACTCATTTGCGGCCCCCCCTCGTCCCCTGCCTCCATACTGGGGATTGAACCACTGAGCGACACCACCAGTCCCTTTTATTTTTGGTTTTGAGACAGGGTCTCACTAAATTGCCCAGGCTGGCCTTGAATATGTGATCCTCCTGCCTCAGCCTCCCGGGTCGGTATTTATTACAGGCTTTCGTGCACGCCTGGTTCATTTGCACGTTTAACGCGGTGGCAGGTAATTCCTGCCTTTCACTGCTTGCTTTCTCTCTCTCCCACCTTCCCTCTCCTTCTCTCTCTCTCCCTTTTTCTCTATCTCGTGGCAGTGCTACGGATTGAACTCAGGGCCTCCGGCAAGCGCTTTACACAAAGCTACTGTCGCGGCCTCCGATAGCCTGCTTGCAGTTGCAATGCACCCGGGTTAGCCATGCTCTCTGTAGCGTACCTCTGGTCCACAGTCTCCCACGCGCCCGCTCTAGGCTGGGAGCATAGGTATGGTCGGAGCTGAATGCCTGCCCAGTTACAAAACTCGCCCCCTCCCCTTACTTAGTCTCTCGTGGAGTCTGGAGCTGCAGCCCCGCCCCTGGCCCTACGCCTCCCAGAGGCTGGGCCGCCGCCTCGCTCCCATTGGCTGGCGGGGCCGCCGGCTCCCGGGCCCGGGCAGTGATTGCGGCCCGCCCCTGTCAGTCCGGAAAGAACACTGGTAGCGGGGCGGACCGCCCAGCAGCCGCAGGTGGAGCCTAGAGTCCTGGTGAAGGAACTGAGCCCAAGCCCTGAATCCCCGAAGCCCCGAATCCCCAAAGCCCCCGCCGGGAGCAGCCAGGATGCCCCGCGGGGACTCGGGGCAGGTGCGCTACTGCGCGCGCTTCTCCTATCTCTGGCTCAAGTTCTCGCTCACCTTCTACTCCACAGTGTTCTGGGTGAGTGATTCCCGGCAGGATCCGGGGCTGGGGGACGTGGGGGTCCACACTCCCGCGACAACTCCCTGGCGGGGCCGGGGGTTTGTTTCCAGATTTGGAAGCTCTAGGGAGGGCGCCGGGAGCGCGTTCTGGCACTTTGCCCGACTCTCCCTGGGAACCGGGAAATTTTGTCCGTCCCAATTCAGCCCGAATTTCAGCTGCTTCATCTGGAATGTTAGAGCCAGTTGCCGACCAAGTGCCACGTGGCTCACCTGATCGGTGATTTGGTCTGCCACTAGAGTCTTCTGCGCATCAGGCGGCAGGTTGCACAGACCATGGTTAAGGTGTTGGCCGCGCCCACCACACCTGCAGGGTATGACTTTGTTTACTTCCCCATTGGTCTGTAAAGAAGCGGTCAGCTTTTGAGACTGGGGTCACTTGGAATCCAGGTCTGGTCCCGCTATTGCTTGTCTGTACCCCTGGACAAGGCGCTTTTCCCTCTGCCTCTTGGTTTCTTCTTTGGTGGAAGAAGGATGCATGTGCCTTCCTCATGGAGTAGAGGATTACAGTAGATCACAAATTCTCTGCGGCTTCTCGGTGTTCAGTTACTATTTCCTCTGTCCCTGGGCTTTACCTCCTCGGTTGCCTTGTTGAGCAGGATGGTGGGGGATGGACATGCCGGTTGAACCTACTGCTCCCATTTTCTAGCTGAGTGATCTTGGGGAAGTTACTTCATCTCTCTGGGTGACAGTTTCCACATCTGCAAATGGAGGCAGTAATTACTCTCACCTTTTAGGATGGATGTGGAGATTAAATGAAATGTCAAGTCCAGTGTTTAGCATGGAAATCAGAGAAGAGTTGAAGTGTGAACCATTATTATGGCTGGGGAATCTGGGCACACCTGGCATCAGTTGCCCCAAGAGACTGATTTCTATGAGGCCATTCTTAGTGAAGAAATGAGGATACCTGTCTACAGGCGAGCTCTCCCCTTCCCTTCTAGAATAGCCCCCTGACCCTGGTATGACACAAGGGCAGACATGCCCGGAGACTCTAAAGGAGTCTCTGATACCCTGTTCCTTTGAAACTCTCTCTTTCACCCCTGGTTTCACCTTTAGTCCCATTGCTGGATCTCTTCTGCTGGTAGGAGCTGCTGGATTTGCTGTCAGGACTTTTGATGGGACCCCTTTGTGGGTTTGACTCCAGCTGGTAGTCGAGAGCTCCTGATTCTAGTTCTACTCTTACTGATCCACTGGGATATCTTAGGCAAATCCCTCTGCTTTTGGTCTCAAAATTGTTAATTGATTTTTCCATCTAGAAAACTCTAGCCTCAGGCCAGCTTCCAGTCCAATTCCCTGGCTCTGGGTAAAGTGACAGAGAGATGAGCAATGTTTTGGGGCTGAAGGATGGAGCAAGGACCATGGCAGAAGCTACTGAGAGGCAGAAGGTCAAATGTAGGGTTGGGATGGGTGATTTGAGCTGTTAATTCAGTGGTGTTCATCCAAAGTTGCATCAGAACCAATTAGAGTTTTGTTTTTGCAATGCTGAGGACTGGACCCAGGGCCATGTGCATGCTAGGCAAGTGCTCTACCACTGAACCACACCTCCAACTCTCAATTAGAGAGTTTTTAAAAACACTACAGATTCCTGTGCCCTGGCATAGGTATTTATTTAAGTTTACTTAAGCCCCAAGTAATTTTTAGTGTGCAGTCAGGATTAAAAACTGCCACCTTAGATGGTCTTATATGTGCCTTAAGTCCCTAGGGTTTCTTTGCCCACCCTTGTCTAGCTCTTTTCTCTGCAGGTCAGTTGAAATCAAAGGCCAAGATTGATTAGTGGGAAGGTGGGGATTCCATTTCCGGCTTCACTCCCTGTCTGTGTGTAACCCTGGGGCAGTCTCTTCACTTCCCCACACCTCCATTTTCTCATCCGTGAAATGGATAAGTAATCCCCTGCCTTGCACCCCACTGGAATGTTTTTAAGGATTAACAGTATGGTGAGACAACAAGAAAAGAGCCATACGAAGGCAAATCTGCAGTCAAATAAAACCAAACTCGAATTTCAAGGATTTGATCTGTCATTGTCCTTTGCAGCCCCCAGAGAGGGCCACCCTTTGGCTCTTGCTTTGCTTTCCTTGGGGCCAAGTGGGACTCAGAACTTGGAATCCTTCCTCTGGCCACCTGAGGTTACCTTACAGCCATCCCTGGAAGTATTTCTGCTTAATAATCTCACCACCAATGCCAAGAACTCAGATACCTGCCAGTTCTGCCAGGGCAGCTCAGGTGCCAGAGTTGGACTGCAGGGAGGAAGCTCAGTGCTTGTTAAGGAATTCATCCTGGAAACCATTCACAGGAAATCCCATTTTCTCCATGCCATCTCTTGGCAAGGATTATTTGCTTTATTTTTTATTTTTTTTAGAGAGAGGGACAGTGAGAGAGAAAGAGAGAATCTATTATTTAGTTTTTTACATGGCTTTTGTTGCTCTGAGACTTCGTTTTGCATGTGGTGCTGGGGTTCAAACTCACATACTTGTGCATGCTGGGCAAGCCGTAACCACTGAGCCACCGCTCCAGCCCTGGATTATTTGCTTTATAAGCCCAAAGTGCTAACACTTCTGTCTTTAGCCCTGGGTTTAGAGCCATAAGATTTACCTGATAGCCATGCGCCTTCTGCAAGACTTTCTCTTAAAAATTATTTTTTGACAGGAAATGTGTGCATATAGTACAAAATTTGAAAGCAGAAATGCATCAGTAACAACCTCTCCTCTTCTTTCCTGGCTTACCCTGCCCAGAGGGGACCATAGATATAGTTTCTTGTGATCCATTACTGAGATATCCTAGGCAAAGGATTCATAGTCACAAATCTGTAAAAATAGTATATATTCTTTGTTTACCCTACATAAGGCAACACCAAACATATCACTGTGTATAGCCCCTTACTTTTTCATTTAAATCCTTGTAAAGTTTGGAAACCTGCCCAGGCTCTTTCTGTTTGATGCCACATTGATTTCACTCCAGGCTATGCCAAAATTCATTGGAACAGGACCAGCTAGGGAACTCTGAGGTTGTTTCCAAAGTTTGTTATGGCAGGTGATACAGTAGGTATCTTTGTGGCATTTTGCATATGTGTGCATGTCTGCAGGGTAATTTCTAGAAGCGGAATTGTTGGGTTAATGAGTATATGAATGTATAGCATAATGCAGAAGTGCATCTAACATAGCCATGTTGCCTAAATGAGGTTTTGAAAAGTGAGTCACCTGTGCAGGACTCCCAGGCCAACCAATAGAACAGTGGAGTCCAGAGGGTCCCTCCTGCCCTCTTCAGTCATTATCCCTTTCTTACAGGGGCGGTTGCCACTGGAACCTCTGGCAGCATAGAAGAGTGTTGCTTGGTTTAGCATGGCTGTTTATATTTTTTCTTTTCTTTTTTGCAGTGCTGGGGATGGAACCCAGGTCCTTGAGCATTCTAGGCAAGCACTTACCACTGAGCTACACCACCAGCCCTTGATATTGATATTATTAAATTGCTCTGTATAGAGCTGATACCAATTGTAATATTATTTACTTAATATATTTCTTTAAACTGACTTTAAATTTAAAAGGAGGTGTTACATCTTTTCTACCAATGGGAAATCAATTCCCCTTAACATAGATATCTGATAATGGATAAAGTAATATAGTACAGGAAAAAGAGTCCACTTAGGAAATTCTAGCTACATGTTGAGGGAAGCTGTGATCCCAATACCCACCCTCTCTTTTCAACGTGCAGGTTGGCAGGTGCTTGGGGGGCTTGCACTTACCAAGATTGAGATTCACTCCTTCTGACTCTAAGGAGTCAGAAGGTAATTGAATAAAGAAAAGTTCAGGCCTGGGAGCCAATATGTCTAAGATCCTGAACCGCTTACAGTGGTTTCTGGTTTTACACTGGGGATCCCTCTTGTTGTCAGAGGGGGCTCAGCCGGGATGTGTGTAGGGTCACTAGCAGAGCTGGCCTGAGCCCCCCAGGTCTCCACCTCTGTAGGCTAGTCCTCCTGGCTCTTTCCAACATGTCCCTGAAATATTTCTGTGAGAAACGGGCTCACCCAGAGGCACTGGGAGCAGACTCTTCCCGCTGTACATAGTGAATCATTCTGACACATGCACCCTCAGACCACTGGGGACACACCTCTAATTTTAGCACTGCCCAGCGTATCCTAGAGATCTGTTTACATGGCTGCTTTTCCTTGCTGGACTGTAGGCTCCTGGAGGTCAGGGGTGCAGCTCATTTGTATCTTCCTCTGAATGCCAGGTTTGGGGTTGGGCACGTAGTAGGTGCTCAGGGAGGGTTTGTTGCATGAGGACAACCCAGTCCCAGCTGCACTACAAGGCAGGGATCCAGCCTGGGGCAGAGGCTGGGCTGTGTGTGCAGCCAGTGGTTGTCAGGTTTGCAGAGGGGGCTGGGCTAACCATGCTGCCACTGGCTCTCTAGAATGTTCCAAGCCCCATTGCCCTGACAACATGAAGGGTTTCCAGGAGGGTAAGGGTGTCAGGGCTGCAGTGTTGACTAATGAGGGGGAAAAGAGCCAGGTGGGATGGGTGAGTGGGGAGGAAGTGTACATGGTAGGTGGTGGAGGTAATCCATGCCCGAGGCAATATGAGCTTTTTCTGGCCTCCTCTGGGATGGACCTGGCCCTCAGAGCTCGGCTTCTCAATCTCTGTATTTCCCTATAGTGAAGTGGTCAGAGTGTGGCCTCTGAATCAGGCTGCCTGGGTTCCAATTCCAGCTCTAGCACTTAGAGGCCAAGTGAATCAGGCACGGACTTCCCTGTCCCTCCCTTGTCTTATCTGTGCACATTAGAACCTGCCTGAGAGTTGCCAAGAAGGCTAAATGGATTAGAATTTAAATCATTGGAGCAGGGCCTGGCACTCCAGTCCCCATGTTCTTTTCCTACCTTCTTCTCTGTGCCAGGTGCTCACGAACCAAATGGAGAACAAAAAGGGCCCTTATTATTATTATTATTATTATTATTATTTCTTTAAAGCGAGAGGGTCAGTGAAAGAGAGAGAGAGAGAAAGAGAGAATCAGTTTTATTAGTTTTTCATATGACCTTCATTGCTCAGACACTTCGTTGTGTACGTGGTGCTGGGGTTCAAACCCAGGTCCTTGTGCATGCCTGGCAAGCACCGAAACCACTGAGCCACCACTCCAGCCCCAGGGGCCTTGTTTTACAGAGAAGAAAACAGCCAGGGGAGAAGAAGGGTGTTTCCCAAGAGCCCCCAGCCAGTTAGTGACAGAGCAGGACCAGGATCCAGGTGTCTGCCCTGTGACCTTTCCAGCCCCCCAGCTCATCTGCCAGGGTGCAGGGGAGGGTAGGAGGTGGCCTTCTGAGAGGAGCCAGCCTGGTACCAGGTGATGCCAGACAGACAAGAACGTGGATTCAGTTTCCAGCTCTTTGAAAAAGAGCTTTGTGGTTCTTGTGAAAATAATACGTATACCTGGTTAGAAAAAACAAACTCCAGCAACTTAGGAAACCACAGTGGAGACATAAAAGTCACCTTGGATTCTCCCCCCGGAGGAGCTGCTGTTATTCGTTAGTAAACTTCCACCCGGATCTTTTTGTACATCTATTTCCTTAAACTGTTTTCTTCTTGCGTTTGGCTCATTGGGCAAGGCCATCTTCCGTTCTAGGCAGGTATTTCAAAGGGGAAATTAAGAAACTGCTGTGGGAAGTGAGGCAGCCTTTGCTTTGGAGAAGTGGTCAGTGTGCCTGATGGGCTGTTGGACGGGGATGGCCTCACAGCCGGGGGCTGGCCACAGAGGAGGCTTCCCTTCCTGCTCAGGGAAGCCCTCCAGTGCTTCGCTGTTCAGAAGAGTCAACTACAGCCCCCAAGAGAATTCCTTCACGCAGTCTCGACTTCTGCGCAGGGCCCCTCCTGTCCTGTGGGGAGTGATTGCCTTAGCTGGCAGGACTGGACCCTGTACCTTCGGCTTTTAGTTTCTGGAGAAGCAGGCACAACCACCTGCCTGCCTATCCCACCTCTTCTCTCTGGGTGACTCACAGTGCCACCCTGGGGTGAGGCTCAGAGGAAAACAGATAAGAGCCTGATAGTGAAATTTCTGTACCAACTGGCTCCACCTGCAGGGAGAGATGTCACCTGTCCTGGGTGAGCCAGGACAGAGGGCCTTTCCCAGAGACATGAATGGATGTGAGTGGGTCTGAATCGATATCCTGATAGGAGACAGGAGGGTCCAGTCTAGACCAGCCATTCTTTCTGGGTGGATGGGGTGGTTCAGTTGCTCATTCGTTCAGTCAACAAATAGTTATATGACACCTGTTGTATGCCAGGCACTGTGATAGGTGCAGGAAAGAACCATGAACAAGACAGGCTGTAGACAAAGCAGAAAATTAACATCTTAGCTGAGGGAATCAGGGCGTGAGTGGGGAGGGCAGGGGATTCCTTCCTTGATGTGGTCAAGGAAGGCCTTAGGCACATAGGCGATCAAGGCTGCAGCAGAGGTGGAGCCCTAAGAGGGACCAAGATGTGGGTGGAGAGGGCTGCAGGGATTCTATCAATGAGGAGGGTTTAATTGTTAGAGCTAGTGACAGGGCCATCTGGAGACCTAGGTCAAGTACCAGCTCTTCTGTGTGACCCTGGATCACCTCTCTAAGCTTCCTAGACCCTCATCTGCAGATACCCCAGAGGGCTGCAGGGAGACTCCTGTGAGCCTCCATGCCCAGGAGAATATTTCTCGGGGTGCCTTGCTCAGGGAGAGCTGGGGACATAAGATATGATGAGGAGTCTGGAATCAGTTCTGCCAGGGGAGGCCACTTTCTTCTGGGGATACTCTGCCTGCCTGGAGCACATGCTTGGCTGTGCACTTAAGCTGAGAGGTCTGACCCTTTGGGTGCACATGGCAGCTTCCAGGAGCTGGCCTGTTCCTGCACCCTCACCCTGGGCTATCATGGTGCACAGGCAGAAGTCTGGGCCACACAGCAGGCATCCATCTGAGAAGTGTGCGGCGAGGCTCTGAGAACTGGTTCCAGCACCCAGAGAAGTGGGGCTGTAAGAGGCGCAGGGCCAGGGTCTCTGCTGTGACAGGGGTGTCAGACAGGTGGCCATTGACATGGTGCATCTGTTTGGCTCCAGGTTAGGCCCGTGGGGCCAGGAGAGGTGAGACTGAGCAGTCTAAGGTGTCATCTCCCCTGCCTAAGGGGACAGCGGGGGACGGAGGTGAAAGTTGAAATTGGCAGCAGTGGCCGGCGTGAGCTAGGTTGCCCACCTTGGCTGCCAGAGTCCTGCAGAGGACGTGGAGGGCTTGAAGGGGCTGGGAGGGAGCTTGGCTCACCATGGAGTCCTGCAGGCTAGGGGGGCCCAGCTGTTAGACACCATGCTGGGAGAACGAGCACTTCTTGGTGGATGAATGAAGAGAGCAAATTCAGTTGGCTATGTGACCAGGGGCAAGTGATGACAACTCTCTGAACCTCAGTTTCTTTCCTGTTGAAAGGAGATAACCATTGTTACTCCCCAAGGGGTGTGGCATGAATGGGTGGGGCCTCCAGAGTCCCTGGCAAAGGGCATCACAGGGTCACCACAAACAGACACTGGGAGCAAATGCCACCCTTTGTCATCACGCTTTCCTTTATCTATTTGGATCCTCAAGACAATCCTGGGAGCTGGGCAGGATAGGACCTCTTGTCTTGTTTTATAGATATGGAGACTGGGGCCACCATCTGCATCTGTCTGTGAGCTCTTTCACCTCTTTCACCGTGAAAGTGGTGCCTGTTGTATTTTGTTTGAGTTTTTCCAAAAGCACTTTCTCATGGAGAATGGCATTTGCATCTTGGCCTGCAGGAAAACAAATATTTGCCTAGAGAGTAGGGAAACAGCCTTGGCAACTGGGGCTTGTTTTTCTGTGTTTTGAGCCTGCATCCTGCCTGGGAGAGTCGAACCGCCACGTCCCAGGGCAGCTGCAAGTCCCTCCCAGGATGGTCACACAACCTCCTCGCGCCGTTTCCCTGTCCCCTGCCAGTGAGTTGGATTCACCCAGCCTTTCCCGCTGTGCCAGGTGCAGTGTGGGGAGCCCTTGGAGGTGGCTGTGTCAGGGCAGTCACTTCTCTGCATTTGTGGTCTGCCGGGTACTGTGCCCGGTGCTGGGTGCAGGTTGGGAACAGTGTGGGTGCTGGTGGGCCCCCTATTGCAGACTGGGACAGTTCCCCAGGTGTAGTGGGGTGAGGCGCTGGCTTCTGAGGCTTCTGGGGTTGGGTTTCTTCCTGAGCTCAGAAGAGAGGACCTTGTAGGCCAGTGGGACGCGACTCCACTGCTGGAGGCCACCCGTGCTGGGAGGATTCCACAAGGATGCATGCCCACAGCTGGTCCTCAGGGCCGCTGACTCAGTGGGTCTGTGGCGAGGCCCACACACCTGTAATTGTGTAGCGTTCCCAGGCGATTCTAACATGCGGCTGGTGTGGCAATTACAGCCCTCTGTGGTCTCCAGGAGGGAATCCTGATGCACTGGCCGGTTTCTGGCTTTCTTTGCAGCCAGGTCCTGAGTGATGTACCGAGCCCCTTGCTGACTTCCCTCACTGTCTGGACCATCTCTCTGGGCTGGGAAAGTTGGTGTATGTGGTTGGTAGAGGCCCAGAAAAGGAGAGAACATTCTAGCTAGGGGTGGAGAGGGGGTGCAGGGGGAACTGGGGGTGAGAAGCACAGTCTAGGTGAGGAAGGCTGCAAGAAGTGTGGGGACCGCCAGCCTAGGGAACTGGGAGGCTCTGGGACTTTCCCCCCAAGGTCCTGGATATTTCTCCAGAGAAGAAGGGATATGTGTGACTTATAGAATTTTGCATTCCTTTTGCTTACCTTTCAGACATTATTATGTACTCTGAAGGAAACATTTCTGTGCAGACAAATGTCTTGTAACTTGAAGACATTCCTAGAGAATCGGATTTGTGTTGCAAACTTTGGGGGTAATCTGTGATCATCCCCTCCCCCCCGCTTATATCTCTCATTCGACAGCTACTGATTCAAGGGCATCCTGCGGGAAAACCCGCTTGATCTCACAGGTATCCATGACCTGCAGTTCTGCCCCCCAGGAGAGGTGTGGCAGGACCTCATTTTCCAGACAGGTGAGTATGGGGCAGGTGTGATGAACTTGCTTGGGCTCCAAGCAAGGATGAGGATTTGATTTAGCAGAGGGTTGAAGACTGACTTTCTGACTCTGAGCTCCTGAGCTCTGTAGGGGATTGAATGGTGGCCCCAACAAAACTGTATGCCAATGTCACTGAATCTGTGAGTGTGACCTTATTTGGGAAAAGGGTTTGCAGATACAATTGAGTTCAGGACATTGAGACTTTATCATGGCTTACCTGGGCATGCCCTAAATCCTTTATAAGAGAAAGGCGGAGGGCTATTTGAGATCGACAGCATCGACACAGACATATTGGGCAAGGCCACCTGTAGGCAAGGGCAGAGAGCCATGCATTGCCAGGAGCCACCAGAAGCTGAAAGAGGCTGCTGCCTCCTCAGATCCAGAGTTGAGGAATAAATCTGTCATTTCAAGTCACTCATTACTCTTTCTGCTGCATGGGGTGGCCTCACTAGAGAGGGCTCCAATCGAGCTGGCTCCTGGACATTCTTTGACCTTCTTGTACTGCTTTGCACGCTGAGGAGGAAGGAGAGGGCTGAGAGGGGTGGTGTTGGGGGAGCAGCTGTGGTGGTGGCAGTGAGGCTGTACCCCCTGTGCATGCCCTCACCCAGGTCAGGGAGTCACGCTGCACAATGGGTTTTTTAGGGGCTTCCCCTCTGCAAGGAACACCTGGTGGGCAGAGGTTCAAAACAGGGGAAGGGAATGCAAGTTAGCTCTAAGGAAGGACTTCCTGGTTCTGAAAGCAGTTAAACTACTTGCCAAATAGGGCTGTTAAATCTTTGGGATTCACTTATAACCTTCACAACAGGACCTGCGGGCCACCAAGGAGGAGGGGGTTGAAGGGTTAGCATATGACGTAGACTTCCAGTTGGGCTGAATTTCCAGGGGTCGTGCTGGATATCTGGTCTACCCCTTTCTTGCAGAGAGGAGGAAACTGAGCCTTAGGTCGCATTGCAATGGCTCCAGTTTCCAGGACTCTGGCCACAGGACAACCTCCAGCCACCCGAGGCCCAGTGGGTACTCTGTGGTTCCCCCTGGTGTGGGTGTCCTCCTTGCAAAGGGGACTGCTGCTGTGCCTGGGGACAGGTCCTGATATGGGCTGCTTAGAGAGTGGGGAGGAATGTTCATGGCAGGGCCAAACCCCAGGCAGTGGGAACCCTGCTCAGCCTCTGACCCAGGGGCCTGCTGTTTGCCTGGCCCCGTGATGGGCTATGGGGACAGATGAGCCAGATTTGCCCCTGTGCCATCAGAAGCTGAGTGAACAGCGAGCTCAGACAGGGGCAGACATAGGTGATCTGGGCAGGGTGGGCGGCTGGGTCTGGTCAGCAGCTCCCAGGTGGCCCGAGTGGGAACACTTGGTCAGAGTTGGGCTCAGGACTCCCACAGGGGTGACAGCGGTCACATCCCCAGCCTGTACACCAGACAAGGCCTGGAGTTCTCAGGGTGGGCCGGGTGCTGTCTCTGGTCTCTGTGTTGCTGTCTTCCTCCTCCACTGAGATCTCCTTTGGTGCTGCCTGCACACGGAATTGAACTTGACTTCTCAACCAGGAAATCCCCCTGTGCTGCCTCCATCTCATCAGGTCCTGCCTTCCGCATTCTCCTCCGTCGTCTTTATAAGCTAACCATGAGTGTGCCCTTCCTGTGTGCCATCTCTGGGCCAAACTGCTTTGCGGATATCCTTGCCTGTAATGCCCTTGCACACGCAGGAGCTCTGTCCATGCCTGGTTACTCTGAGCAAAGAGGCTCGGGGAGTCTGGATGACTCTCTAGTGCACGTGGGAGATGGTGTTCTCTCTGAGGTTGGGTTTGGTTTTTACTCATTGGTACACTTATTCAGTCACTGGTCAGACATTTCCTTCGCTTCTGGGAGCCTCTGATTCTCCCAAAGGCTCTGTTGGAGACGTAGGTGCTGGAGTGGGAACCGACTCCTTAGAGCAGGAGCTGTGGCTCCCCCAGGGAAGAGGGCTGATGGGTGCCCAGTGTGAGATCCAGGGGAAGGGGGAGAGCTGACTCCAAGTGTCCGAAGGCTCCTGGGCCAGGGTCTCATCAGGCCCTCTGCTGCTGCAGAAAGGCAAGGCTAGAGCTGGCTTCACTGTCCTTCAGAAACATTTTTTCTTTTTCTTTTTTTGGAGAGGATATGCCAGGGCGTGAGAACTCTTGTTCCTGATGAGGGAGGGGGGCTTGCAGTGGAAAGAGCACTGGCCTGGGAGCTGGAAGAACTGGGTCACAGCTGCTGACCGATGGCTAATTTGCTGTGTGACCTTGTGGGAGTGATAGCCTCTCTCTGGGCCTCAGATTCCCATCTGCAAAATAAGGGGATTGGGCCACATCAACAGCCATTTGCTCATCCCTGGTGGTCTACAAGATGTTAGGTGGTCCATGGGGCAACATTAAGAATTTTTAGTATGGGGGCTGGAGGTGCAGCTCGGTGGCAGAGCATTTGCCCAGCACACATGAAGCTGTGGTTCAATCCCCAGCACCACGTATACGCACACACGCAAAGCACAAGAAAAATGAATTACTTAAAAAAAATTTTTTTGAGAATGTATGTCTTAAGTATACTGTATTCTGAAGAAAGTAATTAGTACTTCAAATCTGTGATATTGTAGATGTTGATTAGGTCACAACCATATTTATTTTCAGATGAAAAATCAGTTCGTTTAAAGAAAAATGTCAAGTCAATAATAGCATGAGTAGCTTCCAACATGGCCCATGTGGAGACCATGTAAGAGCCATGGGGAAAGAAGGGCCAAGCTTGGGAGGCATGCACATTCCTGGTGCCTGCCCCTTGCTCCTTTCTGGGGTCTTCAGTACTGTGGTGTCTTCAGTGAGAACTCATCCTGTGCTTTACTAATTTTGAAAGATAGAATGGGCCAGGCTTGGTGGCTCACACCTGTAATCCCAGCAACTCGGGAGGCTGAGACAGAAGGATCATGAGTTCAAAGCCAGCCTCAGCAACTTAGCAAGGTCCTAAGCAACTTAGTGTAGACCCTGGCAGACCCTGTCTCAAAATAAAATATAAAAAGGGCTGGGAATGTGGTTCAGTGGTTAAGGGTTAAGTGCCTTTAGGTTCAATCCCTGGTACAAAAAAAAAAAAAGAAAAGAAAAGAAAAAGAAAGGGAGAATGGGGGTGCTTATTAGCTTATCATGTGTCACAGAACTTCACAATTTACAAAGGAGCTTGGCCATCTGAGGGATCTTCTGAGTGACCGTTCTGTTCCCGTTTGACAGCGTAGAGAAACGGTGCTCAGAGAGGGATGTGGGGTGTCCAGCGTCACACAGGTCCTGAGTGGTGAGCGCCTCTAGCTGGTGGGTGCTCTTTATTAGGTCACACCAGACCCCCTCATGGAGGGCTCGCCTCCTCACTCAGCATGGGGTTTCGTTGTCAGATTGGTTAATGTGTGCATTTTCTTTTGTCTTAATTTTCTTGGAGCAGGGGAAGAAAGATCTGAGGTACCAAGCCATCTCCTCCCCACTCCGCGTCTCTTCTCCTTGAACGAGGAGGAGCATGCTCTAAAGCCCTGGGCGTCTGCTTTCTAGTAGGTGCGCTTAATGTTAGGGGCTTGTTCTGGTCGGTATTTAGCTCCAGTTAGCAGTTAGTGAAATACCTGTTTGGGGCATGGCTGCTGCCCCTGAGACTTTCCTGCCAGCTGCTGGTGGCTTCTGGAGCATCAGGCAAGAGGCCCTCTTGGACAACCTGGGACTTGGATCTTTCTTGCATTCTTAACTTTTTATTGAAAAACAATTCAACTCATAGAAAAGGTGAAAGAATGCTGCCATGGACACCCATATGGCCACCACCTAGAATTGATCATTTTAGCATTTGACCATTAGAGTGACTGCAGAAATGACAGGTCACCTCAAATATTTCAGGATGTATTTCCTTAAAAAAATTTTTTTTCTTGGCTATAACCACACCATTATTTTCAAAGCTAAGAAAATACCCTGTTTGTATTAAAAGTTTCTGAATGTTCCTAAAATGTCTCTTGTACATTAAAAAAAAAAAAAGAAAGAAAGAAAAGAAAGGCCAGGAGCCCACAACACAGTCCACTCACTTCAGTGGGTTTCCTTTTGACGAAAAGGGTCCCAGTGTGTCTGAAACCCGAGGGGCAACCTCTGTGGCCCTGAGGGACATAGGGCCTGGATTCCTGGGAGGACTGTCACATGTTACTTATCTGTTTTGTGTCTGATCTGCAAAATCTGCTTAGGACTTTGTCCCCTCCTTGCTTAGGGGAAATTGGAAAGCGGAAAAGGAAAGGCTGACTGGGTCCCCGAGGGCCTTTTCCTCTACCAGCCCCTCCCCTCCGAGGAAGCCCTTCTTCCTGTTAGAGCTACTTGGCTACAAGCCAGACCTGACTGACTGAGTGTCCACCTTCGTCACATGTGCATGGGAGGAGATGCTCTCAGGAGCTTGGGAACCCAGGACTGGCTGCCCAGTTGGCCTGGGGAGACCCAGCATGCTGTGGGATGCCAGGTCATGGCTTTAGGAAGCCAGTGTGCCCACTGGTGTAGGGAGCAATACTCTTTGTTCCTTAGCTCTGATCCTCAGGGTGCAGCCATGGAGGCCCCTCTCTCCTACCAGATGGAGAACGCTAGCACATTGCTGTAGAAGCCTCGGGTCAGGGGGCCTAAACTGAGCTGTGGTGGAAATGGGCTTTGGGTTGTTTGTTTTTATGTTTAAGCCTACAGAAAGAGAGTTCAGAGAGCACCTGTATACCTTCGCATTACCCGTTATTACCATTTTGCCCTGGCTTCTCTCTCTAAATATACCACTTCTCTTTTGCCAGTACAGCTGAAGAGAAGCTGTAGGTACCTCCAAAAGCTCAGCTCCAGCTTTCCAAAACAGGGACCCATTCACACACCACCATGGTCTGGAAAAAAATCACCGTGAAATAAAACATTATCCAATATTCAATCCATGTTCGAGTTTCCCAGTTGTTCTCTGCGTTATAATAAGACATACAGTCACCCCTCAGATCTGAGGGAATTAGTTCCAGGCCTTCTCCCTGCATGGCAAAATCTGAGGTGGCTCAAATTGTCATATAAAATGTCATGGCAGTTGCAGATAACCTGTGTGTATCCTCCCGTATGCTTTAAATCATTTCTGGATTATTTACATACACAATACGATACCAATGCCACAGCTGTGTGACTGTTGTGTTAGTGACACGACTTTTGAAAGGTCATCTGAGTGTGTGACTCCACTTAGACCCTAGTTCAGGCTTGCTTGCTTGTTCCCTCCTTCATGAGCCCAGCATGGTCCAGGCCACCGTCACCTTGTGTCTGGGTAACTGCAGGAGCTTCCTAACTGGCTTTACCTCTGGGTCCCAGTCTGTTCTTAACACAGGACAAGAATCATTTAAAAGTCACAGTCACATGCACGTGCCTGTATTCCCAGTGACTTGGGAGACTGAGGCAGGAGGATCACAAGTTCAAGGCCAGTCTGATCAACCTAGTAAGGCTGTCTTAAAAATAATAATAAAATAATAAAAGGGCTGGGGATGTGGCTCAGTGGTAGAGCACTTGATTAGCATGTGCAAGGCTCTGGGTTCAATCCCTAATACTGCAGAAAGTTTAAAAAAAAAATCACAGTCACATCAGATCACTTCTCTGCAAGCTTCCAGTGACTGCTATCCTCTCAGAGCAAAACCCAGAGTCTCCTCAATGGCCCGGATGTCCCCATCTGACCTGCATCCTCCATCTTCTACACACTTCCTCTCTAGCAGATCCTGCCCCTCACTATTCCTAGAGCTCAGGGGTGCACTCGAAGGCCTTCAGATCTGCTGGGATGTTAATGTGGCTTGGGCCCTCTCTGCCCAAATGTCACACTAAAAACCCTTTCCCCGCCTCCCTACTCCTCTTCCTGTTTTATTTTTCTCCCGGGGTACTTCTAATGCACTATGTCTTTTTCTTCTTTGTCTCCCCAACTAGAATGTGAGCTCTACCAAAGTTGGGATTTTTGTTTGGATTCCTGCTCTGAAACATTGGTTCTCAATGTGGTTCCAAGTGGTTCTGGGGTCCCTTTCAGCGGGTCAATGAGGTCTGAACCACTTTCATAGGAACACTGGGAAGTCCCACTCTCATTTTCTCAGAGGCGTCTGGCTGATGTGATAATAGCCAGAACAAGGAGCAGATCTGAGTCCCATTGTCCTCTCAGCCAGATATCCATATTTGCAAAACTGCAAAGTCCATCCATGCAACACTTCTTACTCTTTATTTTTTCTGGAAAAAAAATTTATAAAAAAGTGTGCTATTTGTTAACATGTCAATCTGTTATTATTTCTAAATAAGCTAATAAATATTTAAAATCTGTTTCAGTTTTAATTTATGTTAAGGTGAAGAATTGATGGATAATATCCATGAAGAAAAAAAGCTCGGGAGTCCTCAAAAATTTTTTTTAAGAGAGAGGGACAGAGAGAGAGAGAGAGAAACACAGATTCAATTTTCTTTAGTTTTGCATGTGGCCTTCGTTGCTCCAAGATTTCGCTGTGTGTGTGGTGCTGGGCTTTGAACCCGCATACTTGCGCATGCCAGCCTAGCGCTGTAACTGCTGAGCCACTGCTCCAGTCCCAGTCCTCAAAATTTTTGAAGAGTGGAAAGGAGTTTTGAGACTAAAAACTTTGAGAACCCATGGCTTACCAGAATGGTTGTCCATAACAACTGCTCTGTGAATAATTGTTTTTTTTTTAATTCAGAAATTTATTTGTTGAACAATCACACAATCTTCTAACGAAATAATATAATATATATGTAGATTCTGAAGATTAGATTTACCCCCAAGAGCAGCCCCCCCAATTATCTATCCTTACCCCTCCCGTCCCCTTCCCAAAACATCTCTACAAATGTCTTAGGTTATATGATATTACACCTTATCTGGATTAAGCACATGATAATAGACCACCTTTCTCAATGGCCAGGGTCTAGTTCCAGCCTCCACAGATGAGTGGAGACATTCGACCCTTGGTTCTCTGGGTTAGGCTGATTTCACTCAGCATGATTTCTTCCATAGCCATCCATTTACCTTCAAAGGCTGCAATAACATTGTTTCTAATTGCTAGTAGAACTCCATGGTATATATGCACCACAGTTTTTGGATCCATTCATGCAGTGAGGGACATCTGGGTTGTTTCCATAATTTAGCTATTATAAATTGAGCTGCTATGAACATAGATATTGCTGTATCACTGTAATGTGCTGATTCTAAATCCCCTGGAAAAATACCCAGGAGTGGAATAGCAGGGTCGTATGCTAGGCTCATCCCTAGTTTTTTGAGGATTCTCCACACTGCTTTCCAGAGGGGCTGTACCAGTCTGCAGCTCCACCAACAGTGTGTTAGTGTGCCTATCTCTCCACAGCCCCTCCAGCATCTCTTATTGTTTATTTTCTTCATCTTTGCCATTCTGACTGGCATGAGGTGATATCTTATCATTTGCATTTCTCTGATTATCAGTGATTTGGAACACTTTCTCATGTATTTATTGGCTTGATCAATGTCCTCTGTTGAGAAGTTTCTATTTAGTTCTTTGGCCCATTTATTGATTGGGTTGTTTGTGTTTTTGTAGTTGAGGATTTTGAGGATTTTGTAGATTCTGGATATGAGGCCCCTGTCAGAGGAATCACAGCCCATGAGTCTCTCCATTTCCGTAGGAAACCTCTTGACTCTTTTGATTATTTCCTTGGTGGTGCAAAAGCTTTTTAGCTTTATGGCATCCCATTCACTAATTTTTGACTTTACTTCCTTCACTTTAGGAGACATGTTGAGAAAGTCTTTGCCTACTCCCAAAAGCTGAAGTATTGGACCTAATTTGTCTTCCATCAGTTGCAAGGTAGCTGGTTTAATTCCTAGCTCCTTGATCCATTTTGATTTGATTCTCATGCAAGGAGAAAGATATGGGTCTAATTTCAACTTTCTGCAAGTAGCTATCCAGTTTGTCCAGCACCATTTGTTGAAAAGGCTGTCTCTCCTGCATGTACTATTTTGTCCCCCTTTGTCAAATATCAGATGTTTAAAGATTTGACGGTTTGTTTAAGGGTCTTCTATTCTATTCCATTGGTCTTTTTTCCTATCTTGATACCAGTACCATGCTGTCTTTGTACTACAGCTCTGTAGTATAGTTTTAGATCTGGTATGGCAAAACCGCCTGTTTCATCTTTCTTGCTTAGTAATGTTTTGGCAATTCTACGTTTCTTATTGTTCCAAATGAATTTGAGAATAGCTTTTTCTACGTCTGTAAAGAACGACATAGGTATCTTAATAGGGATAGCATTAAATCTATAAAGAGCTTTTGGTAGAATGGCCATTTTTATTATATTAATTCTGCCTAACCAAGAGCATGGGACATCTTTTCATCTTCTTAGGTCATCTTGGATCCATGAATAGTTATTGAACGAATTAACTCCCTTCTTGGTTTAACTCGTGAACCTGGCTCTGGTGGCTTCTGTGAGCCTCCCTGGTCTCCTTCTCTGCCCTCATCCTCCATCTTTCCTTGGTTCCAGCCATGCTGACCTGCTGTTCCTTCATGTGCACCTGAGACTTGTTCTCCCTCTTGTCCACTTTAGGAATTCCTGTTTGTCCATTAAAGTGACTCACTTTAAGCATCTCCTCCTCCAGGCAGCCTTCGCTGATCCTGTTCATCTGTTTTAGCATCCCTCCTCTGGCCCCTCTGCTCACTTCTATCCCAGAACTTCTGCCACATTTGTTGGTGCGCTGGTGTGTCTCTTCACAGACTGGGCTGCGTGAGTGCCTGATACATAATAGGTGTTTGGTGAACATATGTTGAACTAGTGTTGCCTTGGAATTCAGAACAGGGATTCTTCTCCTTTCCTTGAATTAAGTGTGGACCAAAGTGGCTCTTAAGGGGAAATGGTTTTTGGTGTCTGATTTGGGCCTTGAAATGTTTGTATTACAAAAACACTACATGATTAATGGGAGGAAGAAAAGCGCAGAGCACCCACGGGGTCCCAGAGACTTTTGCATGGCATCTTGCTTCAGGGGCATCCTAGTTCACTCAGCCACTGTGAACTGGCATGGCTAATCACTTTCTGTATGGCTTCTGTGGCAACAGTGTGGTTTTGGGAGTTAAGTCACCAAACTTCCTGGAAGCTTCGGGGACAGCCTAATGCATTAGCACATGTGCAGACTGAAGTTGTTGAGGTCAAATTTGGTATGTTGGGTCCTGCCACCACGCCCTGCAGGCAGTAGGTAATAATGAACCCCAGTGAGTGCTTCCCATTGTTGGTTTCATAAGTATAGAGAAGTGGAAAGAGGTCCTTATCACTGGGGTGACCCACAAAGTCTTCCTGAGGGAGGAGGACTTTGAGCTGAGCTTTGGAGGATGGGTATGAGTCCCCTTTGGCTATATGATTATCAAAAGACATCTGGTTGCTGGGTGTGGTGGTGCACACCTGTAATCCCAGTGGCTTGGGAGGCTGTGGCAGGAGGATCTCAAGTTCAAAGCCAGCCTCAGCAACTTAGCAAGGTCCTAAAGCAACTTAGTAAGACACTATCTCAAAATAAAATGTAAAAGGGGCTGGGGATATGGTGGGTAATCCCCTAAATTTAATCCCTGATACAAAAAAAGAGATAGCTGGACTCTTTTCTGAGGCTGCTATGGGACAAAGTGCTGGAGGTGTGTGTATAATGACAGAGGCTGGGGAGCAAGGGCATCCCTGTCCCCTTTAGGGCTTTGTCCGTGCAGAACTGTGATGTCCCTGGGCCAGCTGGGAAAGCAGGGGTGGGCCTGTGGAGGACTCAGGACAACACGTGGGGCAGAGAGAGAAGCCCTGCACCAACACAGTCAGCTGAAGTGCTGGGATTCTCTGACCCACGGAGGGGAAGGGACTTCTCTAAGGTGGAAAGAAGTGGTGGCCGAGTCCAGCTCCCTCACATCCCAGCTCAGTGTGCCTTCCAGGGATGCTGCCTTCTTCCCCATGTGGCCTTTGGAATCCGGAGCCCTGGAAGCAGCCACTGTATGCTAAGTCCTTGCACGTGCCAGTCACTGGCGCTTGTGATCTGATTGCCTCTTCCACATTCCAACTCGAGTGGCAAAGGAACAGAGGGCTCGGTTCAGGTGCGGGATCACAAGCAAAGGGGGAAGAAGAGGGAAAGAATGAAACAAGGGCCACACACACACACACACTCACGTATATAAAGCTATTTGGTTCATTCTTTTCTTACATAGAAAGCTACATCTAACATTAAAAGCAAGAGCCATGATTTTGGCAATGATAGGGCACACTCAGTAAGCCCTGTCATCATTGCCAAAATTGTGCAGAGGCAGCCCTTAATTTATATGTGCCCAACTCAGCCAGGTATCCCCTGGGACATGCAGCCATGGCGACGGGGCCTTGGCCCTCTGCACCTGCAGTTGGAATTTCCTTCCTCTCTTCCTTCCCTTCTTCTCCTTCCTGTCCCCGCTGCCTGAGCCCCTGCCTGTACCTTTCAGGAGCTTCCCTCCATTTCCATGGCTTCTCCTCTCAGCCTCCAAGAGGGGTTGGGGAGGTCAGCTCACAGGGGTCCCCCTTCTCCATCCCTGAAATGCCTGTTGTCCTCACCTGGGGTCCCATGGAGATAACTCCTTATCAGTACCTGGTAAAGACCCCAGGTCAGTGGTGGAATAAGGGATGCCTGGACCGGTCCTTGGTGGCCAAGTGTGGGCTCTGAAAGGCTGCTGGGACCTGAACTAGAGGGCACAGGACAAATGTCATCTCGTCACCTCTGTGAGCCCGTGTCTCCTATTAAAGGGTCAAGGTGGGGCTGTCCTACCCACTTCTACGGGAAACCTGCATCAATGAGTGGGACCTCAGCTGTCGGGGGCTGCGGGCTGCAGGGGAGGCCAGGCCTGGGCCCTGGGAAGAAAGAGGAAGGCTGGCCAGCAGTGGTTTGGCAGAGGAGTGTAGCCCTGAGTGCTTACCCCAGCAGGGGACAAGCCCCTCCCCACAGAACTCATCATCCCCAGCATCCCCAAGCCCTGTCCCAGAGCTCCAGTCTCCGTTCCTGTGCTCAGAACTCCACCTCTATGCCTGGGGTGCTGCTTGAGGTGGCCTGAGTTGGGGACTCCATGTCCCTACTGCCAGACGTCTAGGGTACACCCAGGGAACACTGACTTCAGCTCTGGCCTCTGGCTAATGAGTCCACTGGCCTGCAGCCAGAAGGACTGAGACAGGGAAGGTACTCTGCAGACACCATTAGCTGTGGACTACAGGGACATGGCCCTGGGAGGGAGGCTCTGAGTCTCCTGGTTCAGACTCATGGGTGGCAAAAGAGAGAGATCTGAGAGGAACGGAAACCAGGGGAGGAGGCTGTTGGGTGGAGGTGAATCTGCCCCTCCTCCCCTCCTTCCCTGGCTGTTTCTCTGGTTTTCAGATTCAACGTGAGTCACTCTTATCCTTGCTCTTCAAGGGCTCCACTCCAGGACGGGATCGCCAAGGAGTTCCTTCTTTGGGCTTAGAGGCATCTGAAGCATGTTGTTTCTCACTTTCTTCCCTCCAGCAGAAACGCTGGCCGGTCCCTGTGCACGGTGGGTCGAGGAGCGTGAAGTCAGACTTGGTGCTTCCTCCAAGCTTGCTCAGGGTCCCTTTCTGATAGAAGTGATGTCCCTGCACCTCGTCTCAGAATGTCCTGGTCAGTTTCTTATTATGCCACTCCTACCCGCCTGGCCCTAGCTCTGGTGCCTAAGAAGGGGCCGGGGCTGGGTCAGCACTTAGCCTCTGGGCTTCGAGTTTGTGGTTGTTCTTGATTAGTAATTCTACCCTGGGGGCTGGAGCTGTGGCTTGGTGGTCACAGTGCTTGCCTGGCATGCATGAGGACACGGGTTCAAACCTCAGCACCACATACACAATAAAGTGTCAGCAACGTAAGCCACATAAAAAAAATAAATAAAAATTGATTCTCTCTCTCTCCCCCCTCACTGTCCTTTTCTCCTTAAAAAAAAAAAGAAAGAAAGAAAGAAAAAAAGAAATTCCACTGTGCTGGGGGGCCACGGCTGGACTGAAGAACCAGGGTTTGCAGCACTCCCAGCTCAGCGCCTTCACAGCCTGGAATGTGCCTTGTGCGTGGAGTCTTAAACCATCCGACAGGAGGGCTAGCAAAACACACCGGCTTGCCCACCCTGCTTCCTTGACGGGCCTGTTTCCACCCAGGGGCCAGCTTCACAGACAGGCTGTGACATTCCTCTGCAGTCTGCCAGACAGTGCAGGACAGCTCAAGGGAGGTGGACATGCACAAAGGGAAGGATCAACCAGGCTCCTGGGCCAGCAGGTCTGATAGAGTGAAAGCTGTCAGTTTTCCCCAAAGGGATCTATAGATTCAACGTAGTCCCAATCAAACCCCATTTTTTTTTTTTTAAATGGAGGTGGAGAGGATGATTCTAAAGTGTATATGGGAGTATCCAGATCCAAGACTATCCAGGACACTTGTACAGAAAACAGGAAGTAGGGGCTTTGCCTCCCAGATGTCAAGATTATAAAACTATAGTCATAGGATAGAGAGGTTTGTTCAAGAACAAACCAGTGGAAGATAGATCCAGAACAGACCCTGGCAGGTGTGGTGAGCCTTAGGGGATGGCAGTGGGGTCATAGCAGATCAGTGGGGACAGGAGGGCTGGTTACTAAATGGTACTGGGACATGACTAAAAGTACTGCAAAAGCCACCTGTGTCAGAGAATGTATCAGGGACCAGTGATTATCATGAACTAATTTTTTATTGCTTGATGTCCAGTTTTTATTGTTTTGGTAGTGGGGATTGAACCCAGGGGTGCTTTACTGCTGAGCTGCCTCTCCAGCCCTTCTTATTATTTTGAGACAAGGCCTTGATAAGTTGCTCAGAGCCTCACTAAATTGCTGAGGCTGGCCTTGAACTTGCGATCCTCCTCCCTTGGCCTCCCACGGTGCTGGGATTACAGACGCAATTACAGGCACCAGCATGATGTCCAGTTTTCATAAAGGAGGAAGTCCTTCCTGCCCAGGGTCAAGACATTTGGCAGCGAAGTGACACAGCTAGGAACTGGCTGCTTTATTAGCTGTGTAGGCATTGTCCACTGCCTTCTTGAGCCGGCTGTGGGTTGGGGTTGGAGAGTGGCCCTGTTCCTTAAGCATAGGCTGCCTGAAGTAGGGCTCCAACCAGCTCAGGAGGTCCGAGGTCCAGGCTCCCAGGACTTAGCATACTCTCTGGTGGCCCTGAAGGTGGGCAGGTACCCTCTGGGGGAGACATGGGCCCTCTCTCAGTTCAGGTTGGGGGTACTGTCAAGATCTCCTGGATCAGGTCTATCTTCCTCTCCCCAGGGGGAGGGGGAGTGGGACAACAGGAACTGAGCTCTTTTGGGACAGTGGGAGGAGACATGGTTTCCTTCTGAATGAAGTGGACGCATGTGTCTCCAGTGTCCTCTAGCTAGTGGTAGGCTGATTGGGCATGTGACTCTTTAATACAGACCTTTGGAAAAGAGCCACATGGGACTGGTGAGGCCCACTATCCAGTGAGAGATGTCTTGGCAGTGCTGCCCAATAGTGACCACTTGCTACATGTGACTAAACTGAAATGGAATGAAAATAAAACAAAATTACAGATTCAGGCACCATAACCCAAGTTACTTGGGGGCTGAGGCAGGAGGATTGCTTGAGCCCAGGAGTTTGGGGCCAGCCTGGGTAACATGGTGAGACTCCATCTCTTTCTTTCTCTCTCTCTTTTTAAAGAGAGAATTAGTTTTTATTTAGTTTTTCATGTGGCTTTCGTTGCTCCAATACTTTATCATGTACACAGTGTTGGGGCATTAAACTGCATCCTTGTGCATGCCAGGCAAGCACTGTAACCATTCAGCCACCATTCCAGCCCTGAGACCCCATCACTTAAAAAACAAACAAATAAACAACTGGACTTGGTGGTGCAAACCTGTAATCCCAGCCTCTCAGGAGGCTGAAGCAGGAGGATCACAAGTTCAAAGCCAGCCTCAGCAACTCAACGAGGACCTGAATAACTTAGCGAGGTCCTATTTCAAAATAAAAATAAAAAGGGCTGAGGATAAGGCTCAGTGGTTTAGAGCCCCTGGGTTCAATCCCTAGTACCCCCACCAAAAAAAGTAACTAATTCAGTTCTTCAGGAACCTACTACCTGAGACACATTCCAGGAGCTTACTAGCCAACAATGACTGGTGGCTACCATATTAGGCATTGCCATTGTCATAGAAATTTCTATTGGCATCTTTGGTTTTTTTTTTTTTTTTTAAGAGACAGGGACAATGAGAGAGAAAATTTATTTAGTTTCTCATGTGGCTTTTGTTGCTCTGACATTCCATTGTGTACGTGGTGCTGGGGTTTGAACCCAGGTACTTGCACCTGCCAGGCAGGCACTGTAACTGCTGAGCCACAGCTCCAGCCCCAAGGATCTTAGCATTTTGCAAAGCTATTTCGCACCTGTTCTCTCTGCCTGGGGGGCCTTAGTGGCCCGCTGGGACACAGTCCTGCTCCAGAATCCTGGCTCCACCTCCTGCTTGTTCGCTGTTGCTCGTTCTTGTTGCTCTGTGAAATGAACTTGGTGGTTCCTGCGCGGGAGGAGGGTGTGAAGATTAGGGAGATGAAGCAGGTTTAGCGCTTGGCAGGATAATGCACAATGTAATTGCTCTGGCAGTGGCAGCAGGCCTTACGATTTCACAGGTGAAAAATGAGGCCCAAAGAGACTGTGGAGGGCCACAGGCACCGAGGTAACAAGTGGAGATCCGGGACGCCCACTCCTGATTCTCACTCAGCCTCTAACTGTTCCTTCCTGCACCCTGATCTGTACAGGAGAGAGGCTGGGACAGAAGCTGCTGAGCCCGTGACTGTCTGCAGGGTGGGCTTGGCCCAGGGACAGGCAGAGTTGACCTCCTAGCAGAAGGGGTGATGATGGGGACACCCATGTTTCTCTGGGCCAGAAGCAGGGGACCTGCTAACCTGGTTTTATTCAAAATCTCTCAGGCCTTGGAGTTCACGGTTTATTCCCTATCTCCTTGCAAGCTAGGAACTCTGAAAAGTGCTTTGTTTGGGCCCAGCCCAGCTTTGAGATGGCTCTAGAGTGAAGGAGTTCTTAGGGCTTTCCAGGAGGCCCCTCCTGCTGTCGGGCATCTCCCTCCTCC